>JANAVB010009451.1:0-65688 GCA_029216955.1 Iris pallida
TATGTTATGACGCCAATGTATCATCTTTCTGTGACACACAAGATACATGTCATCAAAAGTTATTTTAAATATAAAATATGATATGTCGCTAAAGTGATTACATTCTGCGACAAGGGTTATTTCGTGTCGCTAACGACTTTCCCAGACAAGGCTACAACGACATGTGTGCGACGTAGCCAAGTATGTCACATAAATGCTTTGGCAACACCAATCTAGCTTTGCGCCACATATTTCTTATGTCGATGAACATGCATTTTCTTGTAGTGCTAGTTCAAGATGATATAATTAACAAGTGTCTTAGATAACATAAGGTAATACGCGACTAGAATGACCCAAGCTCCCTAAGTAGGAGTTATTAGTCATACGTGGATTGTAGTGTGTGATATATATATTTTGTGATTTGGGTTGATAGATACTTGCATGGAGTATGGTTCAGTAGCTCATGGATAGTTCGGTTAGACTATGGTACTACTGTCTCAGTACAGATTGGACAAACTCCAAGAAAGCATACCTTGCATTTTTACATGCATGTTTTCCCTATCAATCGTTTACTTTGGATATACTGCTACATGATTCACCTGCTCTCATCTGTATACTTATATGATTATACATGCTGACACATAGACATTATCATGTATATTTACATCGGCTTGTGATCCGACGTCGACCCGTGTTTCAATACAAATTCTTTATTCACCTTCTCATACGCTCCAAAGTCGTCTTCAACACGCAATCACATGGAATGGTTAGTTCGTGTACATATATCTGACCATATCATGGGACAGTATCTTAAAATGGGCTGGTATGCCATCTATTGATCATGATTGGTCAGAGATATAATTTACTGATTGATGACTGAATATTGGACCGTGTTATGATTCGAGTTGTTCATTTTATTCAGTTCATATTATGGCATGTATTTTTGTATCTTGCTACGTTCCGCTGAGGACCTGGTGATGTCTCTAGGTATTTCCGGAGCAGTTAGTACAGAGTAGCTGGCGGATGTTGCATGATGTATATATATATATATATATATATATATATATATATATATATATATATATATAAAGAATATATATATATATATATATATATATATCTATATATATATATATATATATATATATATATAATATATATATATATATATATATATTTATATATATATATATATATATATATATATATATATATATTTCTTTTTTTCTTTTTTTCTTTTTATATATATATATATATATACATATATATATATATATAATATATATATATATATATATATATATATATTTTATATATATATATATATATATATATATATATATATATATATATATATATATATAAAGAATATATATATATATATATATATATATATATCTATATATATATATATATATATATATATATATATATTCTTTATATATATATATATATATATATATATATATATATATATCTATATATATATATATATATTATATATATATATATATATATATAAAAAAAAATATACTATATATATATATATATATATATATATATATATATATATAATATATATATATATATAAAAGAAAAAAATACATATATATATATATATATATATATATATTTTTATATATATAATTTATATTTTATATTATATATATATATATATATATATATATATATATATATATATATATATATAATATATTTTGATGGTTTATTATATATATATATATATATATATATATATATATATATATATATATATATTTTATATATATATATATTTTATATATATATATATATATATATATATATATATATATATATATATATATATGATAAATATGTGTGTGTGTGTGTGTTCTTTGGTATTTTCATTTACTATTTCCTGCATATATTTTACCTTTATTTGATTCATGCTGCTACGTAGCCTTCTATTTACAAACTTATTCATTTCTCGAGGTTGCTCGAACATATATATTACTGGGTGGCCAACTTTAATATATTATATTCATTCTTGATATTCGCTTCATTACTGTGGATTAAGATATAGATGATCAGTTATTTTTAGTACCCTTGACAACGTAGTATGTCTAGGGATAAGTCTACTAAATTGAAAACTTATCCTAGATCGTATTAGTTGGCATGTTCGCGTCTCAAGTTCCTGTATATTTTGGAAATAGGGCGTGATATGTTTTCGTGGTGGCACATGCAGGTCAAGATAAATCATTTCAGTTACGTTATTATATCGAACGAACCTGCAATAGGATATATCAGAATCTCAATCTACTACGGTTATTAAAAATTCCTTTGACTTCTACTATCACCCTTGAAAATTATTTGTATTTGTGCTCAATCATACCATTCTTGAATCCCTATTTATGAATTCTCGTCTTTCCCTCTCTCGGAAGGACAAACACTTGTGTTTGACAATTATTTTCATATTATCTTATCATAGGATATGACTAAGACAGATAAAATATTTCGTAGGTGATTATTCAAGGTATAAAGGGGTTGGATAGACGTCTTTACTAGATCGATAGTAAGAAGGGCATTTCTATTGAGGTTCAGTTACTATAGAAAATCCTTCTGGTTGAATGATTTGCTGAGTCGCAAATTGGTGATTCGACAATATCATGTAAATTATTATATTATGTTAGAAAGTTTTACCTGCAGGTTATAGTAATCCATGCTTGACAGGACTAGGTGATTAGATAAGATGGGTAGTCTTGTATAAATACTCTACCAAGGTAGGATGTGGAATAGAGTACGGTACCAGGCTTAACACTAACAGAAAATATGAGGATTATTAGACTAAACCATGTCGCCCTTATCTAGGCTAGCCTAAGTTGGAATAGAAGTTAACGTGGTCCACCCGAGTTGATTAGAAGAATATAAAGATTCCTTGATCATAAAGGACGAGACGAGTAGGAATACGACTCGAAGGAAGACACGGTTGGATTTTAGATTAAAGAGTACAAACTAAAGGGACAAAAGAAAATAGAGTCCAAGGATTCTGACGGGATAAAACAAATTGATGGAGCAAGATGATTATGACTATATATAAACCTTTGGATTATGTTGCACTAAAATTTGTGGAATTCTCACGTAGAGGACATAGAAATTAGAAGTATGATATAATTGGAAAAAAAAAATTCTTGGATAATGAAGAACTGTCCTAGGAAGATTAGATAACAGAGAGAAATATGATTTAGGAATTGGTAAGACTAAGTTAGACTAGTCAATCAACTATATATTGGATGAGTCAAACCTTGAATAAACTATTGGAGATAGGGACTGGAAGAAAGATCAATAGAGTTAGACTATGGTAAAGGTATTAGATATAAGTACTTATTTGACCAAGCCTTAAATTTTTTCTAGCAGATAGTTAGGCGTGCTTGTGAGAAACATATAATTGCTTATAGATAGATAGGGTAGAACATTAGTTTTGTTGTTATTGGATATGACTTAAGGCTTATAAAGGTATAGCATGGAGTTTCAGGGTTGATCAAGTTTAAGAATTGATCATGATCTTTGATGATTAATCGTAGCCAAGGATATAGGAATAGAGCTAGAATCGTACCTCAAGAGGTAGACGAGTAGACCCTTTGTTAATACAAGACAGTTAGAGACCATAGAGGAATGACAATTGGAACTTTGTGTTGGGTATACAAGAAGAGAGAATTATAAGAAATGGTACGTTAGTCGGTATAAATAAAGATAAATAAGATTGAGATTTCAGAAAAAGTTATCGAGACAAGGACTATGACCATGATTATCTACGATAACATAAAGAGGATAACGGAAAGAACCATACCTTAAGAAAGATCTTGAAGTTAAGATCCAGATAAAGAATGAAGAGACTATCCCGAGGAGATAGATGATATGAAATTTATGGCAGAAAGAAACAAGGAAGGAAGTGATATGAAAATCATACCATGAAGTATTGTAAGAACATGACGAAGATTATAGCATGTGTAACACCCAATTTTTCCAAATGAGGGTAATTTTGAAATTTTGTATTTTAATTTATTTAATTATGGTATTTAAAATTTTCTATAATTTTTATTGATTTTTTTTAATCATTTTAAAACTATTTTAAATTATGACTTATGATTTGGTGTCTTGCTAGTGTAACCCTAGAGCCTAGCCATGTGATTACGGTATTTTATTTATCATTTCTAGATTGAGGGGTATTTTAGTCATTTTTGTAATTTGGAGAATTATTTGGAATTATTATGTATTATTTAGATTTATTAGAATTAATATGATTTTTAGAGATTTTTAGTATAATTGATTTTTGGTGTTTTAGTTGACTTTGACTTATGTTGACTTTTGAGACTAACCTAGTGGCTAACCTAGGTCATGACTATTTGATTATGATATGGAACCCTAGCTCGACCTAAGTTAGTGATAATAAACCCATTAGATTTAATTTGGGGAGAATAGAATTTGAATTGATTAGGAAATGACTTGTGATTTCATAAGTCATGATTAGCGATTTTGGCCCATGGAAGCCCATAGATCACCATTGGAACCCAAACCCTCACCCTAATCAGCCCATGGCAGCCAACCTAGGGTTCCACACCCTATTTAAAGCCTCTTCCATTTGTTCTTGCCTCTTTTATTGTTTTTCTTCTCAAGCTTGGAGAAAGAGGTATGGCCATCTTCCCTAATCCACAACTTTCCCATTTTAACTCCTTTTTGGCTCAAACCACTTGCATTAGATTCTAATTGTCTCCCTCTTGCTGATCATGAAGGAAAATCCCAGCCTTGGGGCAATTTGGAGAGTTTGGCTAACAAGGAGATACCTCCATTTTTGGAGCTTTTCATTAGAATTTCAACATATAGGTAAATCCCTATTCTCTCCACCAAATTTCGTTTTCTTTGCATGGATAGGAAGCCCTAGATGTCCCCTAGCCGTAGGTATTGGTTTTGTGTCAATTCGTGTTCGTTTGGTGTCCGTATCAGACACGTATCAAGGTGTCTATGCATGTGTTTGATGAAATGTCACAAAGAAAATTTATTGCTATTTTTTAAAAGTATTTGAATGAAAATATTGATTTTAATGTGTTTACTAATTTCCCCCTGGACTGAGCACGAATTTGAGTCATATTCGTGTCCAAAACGGACACGAACACGCCCGCAGCAGCCTTAGGGCAGTGCCCTGCTACTCGAGCATTAGTTCTCCACTTGTAGGACACTTAGACACCTAAAAATTGACACGAACCTGGGGGCTACCACTGACAGCATGTCCCCAAAGTTTGGGGACATCTGGTCGAGTGTCCAGAGAGAAATCGAGCCCGCACTGACACGCGCTGTCGCGCGCAGACAGCTGTACACGAGCACAGACAGGCACAAACGTGCGTTCGTGCCCTCTGTAGACACCTTCTGGACACGGTACAGGACCCTAGGTACTTAGCCCTACCCTAGGCACACCCCTGTACACAAGCACGAGACACGTGTCACCTTGTGTCGAGAGCACGAATGCTCGACACGGCTGCACGAGGCCCAGGTTGCACTGTTTGCAGACACAGTTCATTTGATGGTTTGGACACGATTCGTGTCCAGTTCTGGGACACGAATGCACTCTCATGTACCCTCATGTGTATGTCATCATTTACCAACCCTTGGTTTATCGTTTTGGTGTGTTTTCGAATTCGAAAACTTGAATTTCCTGAGCTATGATACTTCACTGATACACTGTGGCATGTATGTGTTTTTTTTTTTTCTGAAAATCATTTCATTTTCCTGTTTATATGTTGATAAACATCAGTAAAGTAATTCACCTACATGTTTAAGGAATAGATTACATGATCCTTGTGGTTTTTAGATGAATTTGGAATCGAAATGGGGTTTTTATATGTTCTGATACCCATGTTCAGTCTTGAGTGATTTCCTGGACTTCAAATCTCTGTTTCCTAATTTCTGAGTTAGATATCTTTCAAAACCAAATTTCCATGATTTATTTACCATGTTTTCATCTATGTATGTTGGTTATGTTATGATTAAAATGGAATTTGTATACGGGTTGGGGCTGTCCAACAGTAAACTAATACATGTTCACTATTATTAAAATTTCCTGAAATTTTCTGATTTGTTAAGGCTGAGTTTTAACTGTTGGGTTTTGAATGTTATATATGTTGAATTATTTTCAGAATTAATGTGGCTGGATTCACATTGTCAATTGGTTTGATGATTAACCAATAGGAAATTTCAAAGTTAGTATTTGGGATGGATTCATGAACTGTCAAATTGGTTCTCAGGTTTCCTGAGAACCAATTCCTGAGTATTGAAAACATTTGAACACATTGGCACTGTTCTACTGATGTATATTCACACACACAAACTGAGATTTACACATCACACATGAACTCTAATTGACACTGTTTAATATACACACACACCCAAATGCATAAATCTGAGAACCTATCACATGGCTGTGATTCCCTTTACTGTTTTCCTTTCCCTGGTTGTCTAAATCAGTGAACCTGAAACTGAGTTACACATTTCCTGTTATCCTTTGAGTTAACATCCTATTCCCTATACCTATATCTGTGACTCAGAGGTTATGAGAGTGCTTGAGTGGGTGAGTGCCTGGGTGAGAGTGATATGCATTGGTAGTAGTAGGCATAGCAGAGCATGCAGCAATAGCAGGAACCTTGGTGAGTATCAGTTAGATACTCACTGAGGTTGAGTGTTGGCCAATGGGCCATAGGTTCATGACATTTAGCCTTGATTGACTGTCCAATAAAATGTCCCTTAGTTAGCCTATACATGGCTGTCCCCTTGCCCCATATAACAGTCATATACTAGCCCCAAACCAAGTCCTTAACATACCCAAACCAGTCCTTGCTCACTCACCCAAAAATCTGAGTTTACACACACACATTTATGTAACTTTCACACTCACATGTGCCTAAAATCTGAGAACCTATGTGATTATATAGACACACACACACGTATAAGCCCTTATTCCTATTCCCTATTACACACCATGTACACACACACATATAACATGACACCCCATCTTCACATGTGCCCTATACTAATTGACACACATATTTCACCCTTTCTTTTTTTTTACTCCTATATATATGGTATATATATACACACAAGCATGATGGTATGCATAATGTATAGATGCCTTGTGTATTGATTGGGATATAGGAATGCCTATGTGTATGCATGTGTGATGTGAAATGCAATATACATATATGTATTATAGAGTGCTATGTACTTATATATGTATGCTTGTGTGGTCCTTGATCTTGTGTTTGTGTGTGAATGCTAGCCTAGCTTGATTTGGCTTGTGTTTGTATTTGGTTTCTAGACTAGGTTGGTTAGGCCTAGTGAGACTTGTTAGACTTGTTTGGGCTAGAACTTGACCTAGTTTGACAAATGTGGTTGACTAGAGTTGACCAAGGGTTGACTATTAGTCTAGTTTGACCTAGACAGTATGCAGATGCATTGTAGATTACTATTATCATCTCCTGTATACATCTTGACTTGTGTTGCTCTAACTAGGAGTCAGGTATCTCATCTCGGACAGTACATTTACTTCAAACATTCAGATACGAGGCGAGTACATTCTCTGATCATTTTATATCCTGCTTAGAATTATTTTCTGTATTAAGTTACTTTACTTGATACTGTCACGTTGGTCACACAGATTAGTACAATATGGATCCCTCCCTGAGATGTTATCCCTTCATGGAGCATCGGGGTACTCTATGTTCTGTGCGTTTCACTTACATGGCGTATCACTATGCTTCTTTGGTTCTTTGATCACTTGTGACATATACCCATATGATCACAGAGTCTTCTTTGAATCCTTATCCCATTTATGGGACTACTATGTACCACCCTTTGGAGACTTATCACCCTTTGGGGGCTTACCACCCTTTGGGGGCTTACCACCCTTTAGGGGCTTATCACCCTTTAGGGGCTTATCACCCTTTGTGGGCTTACCACCCTTCGGGGGCTGTTACATAAAATTATAACATAACCTGGTTGGATCCTTGGGTATTAATTGGAGGTACGGGAGAGTATAAATAACCATGTGAACAATTCCAAAGTAGAATAGCCATGTACGCCTCTTTAGTATAGCCATGTACAAATCAAGCCGTTCACATGTCGACTTTGTGCTCTAAATCACTAGTCACTGGTAGCTCTTTACTTATAGTAGATATTTCTATTACAGTTCTCTCTCTCTGTTTACATACTGTATTTCTTCAGTATCTATATCTTACTTTACTGCATGATTATATTTTCTAACCTGCTATGAACTGTTGAGATGTATTGTGCTCGCTTCCGTCCTGACTGGACCTGTTAAAAATTTTACAGAGGATGATGAGGAACCCTGCACCCCTTACTTTGGAGTTTGCCTAGATGACACTCGCGACCTGGACCCCTGGGGAGGTTCAGGCAGCTGCTGAGGACGATACCTTGCTTAGTATAGATAGCTTAGACTGTTTTTCTTTTCATATTTAGTTGTTGTTCTTGATTCAGAGTTTGTATATTTTTAGAGATGATAAGACTTGTATTTCATTTCTGTTGTACCTCAGTTGAGGATTTCTTATCTATTTTATCGTGCTACATTCTACCTTAGATTGTGATTGAGTTGTACCTCTGTGTTGGCCTCCTTATGGAGAGTATTCATATTATGCTAGTTATAGTTCATGACCTAGAACAGCGTTTTACCGCCGACACTACGACGTAGGCTGGGCGTTGTTATGTTCTCATACCCTCACAGTGGGTGCGGGTTGTGACAGCATGAGATGAGAAGAAAAGATTTTAAAATAGAGAGCTAGTGTAATCTTAAGTAGATTGGTAAATCCGATCTAGAGTAATGTTGTGCATAGTGATGTTGCATTCCAGAGAATGAAGATGTTTTATATAAGGGTAAAAAAGGTTAAGAATTAAATACTATGTATTTTCAAGGATAGAGGATATTTAAAGACCTCGGCATATCACATTATGAGCAACTTGGTATTGTGTAGCAGAAATTTCAATTGAAAATAAGAAGCTGTGAAATAGAGTGTACTAATGAAAATTGGATGATATAATGACTTCTGAATACTATGAGGTGATGCTGGATTAAGATTGGTTGGCCATATTTGAGGGACCATATGTTATCCGAGGAACCTAATAGATAGGCTAAACCATAGTATGAATTGGTGTGCAATCACCTCAGCTCGCTTGATTTTTAGATTATTTTAAGTGACCAGAAGTTGTTCTTTTAGACGTACCCATATTATTCCTTTCCTAATTCTATGTTTGTAAATCACAAATTCGTGATTTAGCAATTTGATCATTCCAGGAATACGATTAAGAAGACCCTATTCCCCCTAGCCATGCCTTGATCTTAAATCCAAAACTTTGATTTCATACCCCTTGAGCCTAATGATCACATTATCTTAGACACCATTCCTTCCAAATCCCTGATCAAGTATCTACCTAAGTCGTGCCTTATTCATCCAACCTTCCTTACCATGATCTGTAACTTCCCTATTCTCAATCATCTTAAACTTATCTCCCCGTTATGCAATTACAAATCCTTCTATGATACCTCCCTCTAGTTATGCCTAAACCGAGTCAACTCCTTCTAGCTTAATGAACCCTAAACCATATAGGATTAGCACTGAATTGATAGTAATTTTCTCGTACATTTATTGACCAATAGTATCGTGATAGTACCTCAGATTATTGCAGACGGTAATACCTAAATTCTCATATTCCTTTCCGAAAAAACCTTACTAATAGAATCACAACCACGGCCTCGTTGTTGTAACTAGTCGTACTTGACTCCTTTAAGATATTAATCTTCTATCCTTCTTATACTATGCCTTAATATAATTTTGAGGGCAAAATTCTCTAAGGTGGATAGATTGTAAGCCCCTGGATTTTAGGGTTACTTTTGTATTTTAAATGAATTATTTTCAATAAAGATTTTATTATAATTAGTTTTGATCATTAAATGTACTTTTCCGTGACTTTGATTTTTGGAGCGCCAGAGTTGTCAATCTCTAGAAACGTTCTTCATGGATTTTGATCTAGACAAGTTTATCTTTATTTTGATATATCAAGTCGCACTCAAACTTGTTTTCTTGTACTCTATTTACATCGTACAACTTTCGGATCAATTTAGGCCATTTGATTATCTATCGTAAAACCTGACCTAATTTCCAATTTAATTTCAGGACTCGACATCGATTTATCCTAATCGACCCAATATAAGATTTTGACCTATTTTGAGCCTACTACACACATGCCACTTACGTGCCATCCAATTGAGCTTCCGTATGCTATTATTTTATCAATGATTATAAATGACTAAATTTTTCGTCATAACCATACCTAGCCCAATCTTGACCCAACGTAACCCAAATAAACCTAACTCGAACTACTTATGACTCCCTCATGACCACCCAAACACATAACACCACACAACCCTCTACAAAACACCCAAGGCTAAACACTCACAAAATCCAATAGACAACTCCATTGATCATATTCCTCAAATGTGGCTTAACCTAGAAGACACTCACCCCCCCAACTAATAACCAATCCAAATATGGGCCAACCATACGGTGGCTGCCACATTTTCACTTACTCATCACCCCTCACATGACACACACAACTCACCCTATGACTAAATAAAAGGCCAAAACTACTCCAATACTCAACCTCACCTCCTCTTACACTCACATCTCGCTCTCCTCTATAACAAACTCACACACTCACTATCATATGGCCAACAGCCCCCCATTCCTTCCTCTTCTTCTTCATCACTCTATGTGTCCTCCAAAACCCTAAAAGCCCTCATTTCCTAACTCCCCCTCTCCCAAACTTCTTCTTCCTCTCTTCTTCTCCAACTTCATCGTCTTCCTCTTTTCCCTTCAATAGTAATGCTGTTGCTACTTCCCACAACCTCCACCTTACCGACCATACGTCGTCGCGTAGCTCCTCCCCAACCAACCGTGCATCGTTACGTACTGGCCGCACGACAGTAGCTCTCCTGTCGCGTGACAGAAGTGCGCTACAACTAGTGGTCGTTGTGCAGCAACCAAGAATCAATGTTGTTGCTGTCCCCTTGACGAATTTCGGCACCACCCATCGCCGAGCAAGTCGTGCACCTCCCCGCGTGGTCGACCCCTCCCCTACCGTGGCAATGGCATGCACACCGTGGCAATACCGCACGCACAATGGCAGCACTATACGTGCCTTTCCACTTGTAGGAGCGAGGCCGTGCTCACTGTCGACCACCACGTGTTGCCTCGCGTGATGTCCAGTGTGCCTACGATATAGACTCGGCCTTCTCGGAGATTACAGTAGTCAATTTCGACAAATTCTTCGGGATTATGTTGTGACGCACGTAATGGCGAAGTCAGAACTCGCGTTTCAAGGCAGCGACTTTGTGCACCTTTTCTGGACGATCCGACCATTGGATCATCGAACTATTTTCCCCGTTGCAATCTCGGTATATAGCTCTACCTTCACCTAAAATTTTAGCCATTAATTATGTCATTTGCTAGGTCAAAATTGGCCCCCAAATTTCTCGAATAATTGTATTTATTTTGGCAGTTTCATGGAGCCGACTTCGTGTATTTGTTTCTCCGTCGATGTAGCTCCATTTGGTGAGACACCAGTTCCTATGCACAGCTGGTATAAATACTTCTTGTCATTGAACTTTCATTCCATTATGAGCTCGTTTGATTGGTTGAATTTGACGCCAAAGTTGGTCGTCCAAATTCGTAATCTTCAACTTGTAAAATTCTAATTTTGGGCCCAGGATTCCGAATTCTAATTCTGATAGTGGACTTATGGTATCATTATGCCCCGAATTCATATTTAGTTTGCTATATTTTGAGTACGTTGACCCCGGTATGCATTTCGGTACAAATCGGGTCCCACAGTCCTGATCAACAGGTCATTTTAAGATTGGCCTATCGGAATCCAATTTTGCATGTACCATTAGATTCATATCTTCATTCTAAACTCGTTGACATATACTTTGCAAGATTTAGTATACTTTGGCTCCGACACGTATTTTCATGCAAATCGGATTCCAACGTCCGAGTCAACGGATTATTTTGTGATCAACTCATCGAAATCTAATTCTGGATATACCGTTGGGTTTGTATTGTCATTCTGGACTCGTGGACATATAGTTTGCTAAATTTTGATGACTTTGATCAAGATACAAATTTTGATGCAAGTGGGTCCAACGGCGAATCGTATTTTGACCCAAAATTACGATTTTGCTCCTGTATCTAGAATTGGACTTATGGGTTGTATATCTTAGCTATTTTTCCTATTCAGATAATGTTGATGATGTTTGTTTCAGCATCCAATGACGTTCATGGATACTCCTATGTTGTTACCTTTTTTAGACTTGACGATTTGCCTACAGGACATCATTGGATCACTACTTCACCCCAGGCAAGATAATTTGTCATACTTGTTATGTTTGCATCATTCATATCTATTCTTGTGTTGTTAGTTTATGACACTGGTAGTGTGCATCCAATGATGACTTGGATGTTATCGATGGTGGTATCGATGTTGTGGGTGCGTGCGTGTAACTTAGAGTTAGTAGACGTACCCGAAAGGGTGAAGTTATCCCGAATAACTTCTATGACTTAACACCAGACATTATACGGCACTGTAAGTGAGGATTCATTGTGTTGGCATGAGCTTATGCATTTGACTAATCATCAGTGCGATTGGTTCGTGTATCAGTACATATAGAGTTAAATGGTATCTTGGTTAGAGACTCACATTAAGATATGGAGTGTCTGAGTCATGGATACGACTTGTACATTTCCTGGGGCAGGGATGACAATCATTAGGCATAAGGGACAGACCGTTATTTTATTTAGCCTCAGTGTGACCTGGTTATGGGCGTGGTTACCCGGTTATGGGCCATACGTACACTAGGGATATGTCCGACATCGGCCACTAGCTACGCACTAGGTACAATCGGGAGGTATACTAGTGCATGTATGTTTACATTAGGTCGTGATCCGACGTCAACATGTGTTTCGACACAAATTCTATATTCACCTACCCATACGCTCCAAAGTCATCTTCAACATGCATTCACATAGAATGGTTAGTTCGTGTACCTATATCGGACTGTATCATAGGACATTTTCTTATCATAAGCGGGTATGCCATCCATTGATCATGATTGGTCAGATATATGATTTACTGATTGATGACTGGACATTGGACCGTGTTAGGATTTGGGTTGTTCATTTTATTCAGTTCATATTATGGCATGTATTTCTGTATCTTGCTACATCCCGTTGAGGACCTGGTGATCTTTTTAGGTATTTGCGAAGCAGTTAGTACAGAGTAGCTGGACAAGTACTGCATGATGTACTGAGGTTTCAGGTGTGTGTGTGTGTGTGTGTGTGTGTGTGTGTGTTCTCTGGTATTTTCATTTAATATTCTCTGTATACATTTCACCTTTATTTGATTCTTGCTGCTACGTAGCCTATTATTTACAAGCTTATTCCTTTCTCGAGCTTACTCGAACATATATATTACTTGGTGGCCAACTTTAATATATTATGTTCATTCTTGATATTTTCTTCATTACTGTGGATTGAGATATAGATGATCAATTATTTTTAGTAACCATGACAACGTTGTACGTCTAAGAATATGTCCATTAAATTGGAAACTTATCCTAGATCGTATTAGTTGGCATGTTCGCTTCTCAAGTTCCTGTATATTTTGGAACTGGGGCGTAACAGAGTAATACTAATAGAATAGAACATGTCAAGATGAATTTTTGTAGTATGTAAAACATTATATTTCTCTAGACCAATTCCTCCATGGCAAGGAATTTATCAATGAATGTACCTGATGTTATCTCTCCACTAGGTCCAGCAATTTGTAAGCTAGATCCCTCTTTTGTATCTTTATATGTTCGATTTGGTTTCTCTTTCATCGATTTCAAGCTACCACCAGTTGATATTGTTTGGGGGCTTGTTGCCACATTTGTAAATAATGAACAAACAGATGGATGCAAAGAATTAAGCACATCTTTATGCATCAGTTACAAGTAAAGAAAAAGCCTATTATAACATGTGATTGCATAAAGTGGACATAAAGGGCAAAAACTCACTCTGTTTAAAATGGCATTCTCTGCCTCATGTGCTTTTATAGAGGATCGGTTCTTTAGCTCATCTTCACGCAGTTGCCTTTCCATCAGGTAGAATACAATAAGAAGAGTAGTCATGTCACTGATGGTGTCGAAAGACTACAATCATGCAAATTTAATAAGCTTGTTTGTTCAAACCAAATCCAATTAGGTCGAGCTGAACATCCAACAATGTATCATAACATGTATTCGATCAGATAACTAATACTGTGTCATATTACTAGATTTAGAAATAAAACCGAGGCGGTTGATCCACCAACTAGGTACGTAAAATTGTTCTTGTGCCAGAATCCGGTGCCAGCCGTCGTGTTCTCATCCCAATTTGGTAATCACTTCTCTTGTAGTTCATTTTATATATTATGCAATTTTGCCAACATAATTATATTTTTCAGGATAAGCTTCCTAACCCATAAAATTTATATTGACAATATACATGGAGTTCCTATCGATCCTATCCTGCTTCACCTATATCTACGCACAACAGAAACACATGTGTAGGCAAACGGAGCATCAACATATTTATAGAACTTTTCGAATATGACAAAAGTAGTTTTCACTACACAATATACACCCATAGGTTGGTCCATTACAGTATCATTATCATTAATTTTCTACATTTTACGAGTTCTCATGAAACATAAAAATATACAACATAGAATGTGAAGCATGGAAAGGGACCCAAGATACAAGATATAAAATGGACAAGGCAGTCTTTTGGATCCTAAATAGGAGTGGAAAATGGCCCGAACAATATATCGATATAGTCACATGTGTATATATATAATGACATGGACATAGACACAACACATATTTTGGAATATCCTAGTGTATTTTGTAGTATCCTTGATATGATTTTGAAAAATAACGAATCATATTTTTGAGTGTCTGTGCTTCCTATATGCTCACACATACACATTATTAGTGGGAAAACATGATTCACTGGCATACCTTCAAAGCTTGGCCCAAACAGAGCAAAGGACACTCTAACATAGACTACCATAAATTCTAAAAGGAATTTTACTGGTTGCATAAACTATAGAAGTTTATGTAATCATCAATGTTCGTACATCATGTCGACTTTGTATCATAATTAGGTCAAAAAGTTCCTAATCCTTATCTTTTTTTAATTGATAACCTTCCACTGATAATGTAATTTATCTCATGTGAATCTATAATCTAAAATTTCTTGGAACTAATTCATCTTACTGGTCTTTAATTTGATACCTTAAGAAAGAAAAACCATTTCAGTTAGTACAATCTGTCTTAAAGGGATATATAGAGCCAGAGGTGTTAAAAACTTGAGATGTTGTGTAAACCCTCACCTACATTAAAGCAATACCAACTGGTTAATTGTGTGAAAGGACATGATCAATTAGCTTGTGCTGAAAAAACTCACAGCATGCAAAGATCAATTACCATACGATAGTGCGAATGTAACTAAGGGGTCATGCCAATCCAGCCCCAATACTCCTCGTATTTCTGCCACATCATCACTCTTCGATCCTTTTGAATATGACTGTCAAGTACAAGTCACAAGCAATTTAGAAAAAGAATTAAGTCAAGTAACACTATGCTCAATGAGGATGGAATTATAAATTACAATTCTTGAACAATAAGGCAACCTCAAGGTAAAATGCTCAATATAGTCATCGTTGAGCAAGTTCCCACCTATATTTACCATTGCCTGCAACAACAACCAGGGGTATAGTTAAATCGCAATATTCACTCTGACGAACTTATTTATAATAGTTAATTGAACACAGATAGTTTAACCAAACACCTTGCATTAAGGAGACCTCCTCCTAGTGAATAAAAGTATTATATTTAATTTTTAATTTCTAACAATCACATAAACAATATCTAATTGTACTGAATTTTACAATGATGAATTACAAGCTAAAAACAAATTAACTGCAAGTGATAAATGAATAGCACAGTTATGAATGTTGGTTATAAGAAACTCGACATGTGAATAGTTATTGTGTAGCTGCCTTATTGTCCTCTGTGTAGTTTAATATAAATGGTAAGCATAGTAGGAAAAAAAAATCTATATCATAACACCTAGCTATGTCCATTTCTCATTGTGTGGCTGCCTCACTATGTGTATGGCATTAAAAACTCCATAATACTAGTCAATTAAGATCCTTAATTCATATTAAAAAGGGGGGGAAGTCCATTCTGACAAGGTTCATCCAATCTACTAACTAGGTTAAAATATGGTGAAAATTATATACGACAACCATGAGAACTCTAGGCATGATCGACCTTTGTGGAAAATGAATCCCAAAAAGATCATTTATGGTAACATTCTTGATCCCGACCGCCATCCCATATGCCTCATACTCAATCACTCTATCCACCAACACGAAAGGAAACTAAACCCCTCCAGCACTAACCACCACCAACACATCAAAGCCCCAATCTTTCATAAACCAAACCCTAGAAATCAAGTCTTTCCACCGAAAGGACATAATTACATAAAATCCTCACCGATGCGGCAGGATCTCTCCGATCTGGTTGATGTCGATAATCGAAGGGAACGGAGGGAACCCTTCAAACAACAAAAAAGGATGGAAACATAGTTAAATAAGCATTAACGAATTAGGAAAAAAACCAGGGTTGGAAGGAAATATTACTATTTTTGATGGAGATTGGTTCTTCGGCAAGACATCGAGCGATGAGATTGTTCTTCATGGAGGTACTAGAGAGGGAGAGTGAGGGCTTGGGGCGGAGCGGGAGAGAAAGAGGAAAAGGGCAGGATGGAGTGGTAGAGGAGAGAGGAGGTATCTTGCTATGGCTATGGCCACCATTTTTATAGAGAGAGTAAAAAATGAATTTTGAGAGAGAGAGAGAGTGATGGGGGCTTTTGAAGGAGGGGAGAGAAAGAGAACACCAGAGATGACCCTCAATATAAATGAGGGAGCATCGGGTCTTATGGAGGAAAAAAATTGGGTGAAAAAAAGTGCGGATATCAAAAAAATTGAAATCTTTTATAACAATTATATAAATAACTATGGAATAAAGTTTATACTTTGCATAACGGTGAAGAAGCTCGCTTGAGAAGCTCTTGGTAAATGGGAGAAGGGAGTCTAAGGGCTGATGATGGTATGAGGGAAGCTTACGCTGACGATGGAAGGAGAGAAGCTCTCGGCTGACAATAGGAGGAAAGAACCTAGCGAAAGAGAGAACCAGGCTCGCTCATGAAAAAAAGAACCATGTTGGCACGAAATAACCCAAAACACGGTTAGTCTTTTTTTTAGGGTTTTATTTCATATATTTTTAGGTTATTATTCAATTAACAAATTAAAAAATATATTTCCTACATAGGTTCATGTCGCTGAACATATAATGTCTTTCTGTGACATGTACCACATGTCGTAGAACATGTAATATCTTTCAGCGACATGTGGATGTCGTAATATGTAGAGGAGTTTTGGCGAAACTAGTATTTTTTCCCTCCGTTGAAATTTATGTGGATTCTGTGATATACTAAAACTCATATCGCCAATACATTAAAAATAGCTTTTAGAGACATAAAAGACCCTATGTCGCTGAAATATGTTGCTAAAAGTGTAATTTCTAGTAGTTGACACATGATATTGGGGGTTTACTTCTTCGGGATTTCAGGTATCCTTAGTTGATGCCTTTTTGTCATTCTTCCATATTTATTTCCTTACATAGTTTATAGTATTGTAGATTAGTATTGTGGATGTTATATTGGATACTTAGATTTTTACCTCATTTGGACATCTTATACGTATTCGAGTCGGACTGTTGTCCGGTTGAATGCATAGCCAGCCATAGTCATGTGGCGTAGTCCCACGTATTTTAGGACTAGGGCGTGACATGGTTTTTGGGGTGGCCCATGCAGGTCTCGTCTTTGCAAAGTGTGTGAAGCCGTAGTGGTACCTTCGATAATCGTACTATTGCGAGCCTATAACCTATTGTCACAACCCGTACCCGCTTTTCGGGATGCGAATGCATGTCCAAGCCCAGCCTACGTCGTGGCATCGGCGGTAGAATGCTGTCAAGCCCAAAATAAAAAATGCTCATAAAATAACATCTTTATTTGCTCATTGACAACAACTAAAACAATTATAATATTTAATATTCAAAAAGACTACATTTAAAAGAAATATAACATCTTACAAATATTGAAAATGGCTATTAACACATCTAACTAGTCTTCTAGGTTGGCCTTCCAATATACCCATGTCTCCCCCAACGGTCCAAAGCATAATGTAGCCGGTGAATATCTGAAAAATATTTTCCAGTCAGGAATGGAACAAGTACACATGACAGGCTATTCAAAATATGATAGAAATTACAAAAACATTAGATAGCATATTGGATATAAACTAGCAAGTAAACTGACATCGTGACATAGCAAGGAAAGAAACTGACAAACTATAAAGCAAGACATGGCAACTAGAAGAAACATGTAAACATGGTATCTGATGACGAAAACAAGACAATCATGTAACTCGACATCTATCTAAGTGTGTTGAAATATTGTGTTCGACATGTGAACGGCTAAGGGGTAAATCTGGCCAACCGCACATGTCGTATGCGGCTGCTATTATTCACGATAGACCAATAGGATGTTTATTGGTAGTTCACATTGTAAACCCCCAATATTTTTAAATTATTTTAGTGCCTTAAAAATTATTTTTCTATATCAGAATTTATTTGGTATATGTACGTAAATATAAATGCATGTGTGTCTATATTATATGTGTGCTTGTTAGTATTCCTATTAAATAAGGAAATAATATAAATTCTAGGATTTTTATAAATTATTTGTAAATTTTTAGGAATTTTTAGTAGCCTAATATATTTATACTTATAGTTATATATATATATATATATATATATATATATATATATATATATATATATATATATATATATATATATATATATATATATATAATAGTTGTAAAAAAAATATTAAAACCAACTAACCCACCCCCATGTGGGTGGGTCCCACGCCCCCTAAGCCCCTGCTGCGTGCAGCAGCAACACACTCGACGAAACCCAAGATTTGTAGGTTCACAAATCCAAAACCTATTAGTATTAGGTTTTGTGGAAAGTTGTTATAAATATAACTTTTTCTACAAGCCTCAAAACCCTAATCTTCCAAAACGAAAGTTGAAGCTGATTATACCCCCTTCGCCCACGACTTTGTTTCACCAGCGACGGAGCTTTGTGCACGACAAACGGAGCATCGGAAGTCAGCCCTGCGTCACCCACGGAGCAGTTTTCCCACTCAAGGTACCCTACTTCTCTACGATGTAACTTTTTACTCGTAGCACCCATTTTCGATCCGTAAGATTTTCTGGAAAGTAGACTTGACCCTTTTCAAGATCCTCCAGATGGATTTTGAAATAACCCATCGAATTGCTTGAAAAATCGAGACGAAGTTGAACAAAAATCTGTTTTCTGTAATGCTAAAAACTGTTTTAAAATGACAACTTGTCCGCCAATTTTCTTGCTGTACAGTAAAGTACTGTAGGAAATAATTAAAAATCATAAAAGACAATATAACCGAGATCGCAACACATCTTCTGGATCGTCGTTTCGATTTGTGTGTAAAAGGTAGATTGATATTGAAGTTGAGGAAAAACCTGTGCTTAGTTATATTAATTTTTAGAATTTTGTCCGATACGACGTACGCCCCGATAAACCGGACGACGTGGTCGCGCGCTATACGCATCAAAAGGCGCGTATGGACGTTGCGGACGTGTGGGAACTGACGGAACTCAGTTTCGTCGCGTGTGCGCGACGAAATCAACGCGTATCCGTCAAGATACCCCCGTATCGACGTTTTGAAACTTGCCCATAACTTCGTGTACAGTCGTCGGATCGAGACGAAACTTGCGCCAACAGGTCCGTATCAAAATTTTGGTCCTGCATGCCAAGTTTGGTTCGATTCTGAGAAGGTCGAATCGGAACCCAATTTTGGTGGGCCCGCGACTCACTTAAACGGGCGATTTTGTACATGGCTCCTCGGAATCCAAAACTGGACATACCATTGAGTTCCTCTCCTCAAACTGAAACCGTAGACATGTAGTTTGACGACTTTAGAGACCATAGACTTTGGCACGCATTTCGGTGCAAAGCGGGTCCAACGGCGGACATCATTTTAGCCCAAAATTACGAATTTGCCCCTGTTCCAGAATTTGACTTTTGGACAGGCATTTCCTGGGTATATCTTCTTCACCGAGATCATTTTTGATGTTTGTTTCAGCGTTTGGAGTCATCTGTGATTTGTGAGTTTTGGTGCGGACACTTGCTACTCTTGGACTTGCCACTTTGCACCACCAGGCAAGATACCTTGTCACCCTACTCTGTGATTATTATATTCTTATTTTTAGTTGTTATTTTTAGCCTTTTTATTCGTGATATTTAAACTGTGCGTCCAAGTCACACTTGGGTGCAAGCGACTCTATCGGTCGTTTTTTTTTTGCTTTATTTATTCTCTTGCATTGACTTAGTTTATGGACCACCCACTGATGTTGAGGTATTGGTATATCTCATATGGCCTTGACACTTGTTATATCACGTGATGTGAGTCACATGTAGGACACGTTTTTGCGTAGTTGGCTGGCCACCGATACGTATGGAGCGTGCGACGGATAGGAGTAACAGCCAATAGTATTGCATGTTAGAAGACTTGGTGGTTACTAGAGGTTCATATCAGTCATGGAGATGATGATACTAGGCATTGGGTGGGGAGAACAATACCCGACGTATGGGCTTCTTTACACTTCCATGATTACCTGTGCGCTCCTTTGGAGACGAAGGCTCCAGGTGCCCTCTGACGTTTCCCAGAGCGTTATGGACGTAGCCCTTCACATGGTGCCCTCTGACGTTTCTCGAGCGTTATGGACGTAGGCCCCTGGTACCCTCTATGGGAACTATGCCGATCCTATTTTCAGCCAGGGTTCATGCGTCGAAGGATTGTATCTCAACTGCATATTCACAGTAGAATGGTCAGGAACCCGATTGCATGCATACCTTTTCTCTTATTATATTATCACAGTTTATATGGCATGGTATTTTCTTGTATCTTTCTATGTCCCCTGAGGACCTGGTTATCTCTCCAGGTTTAGACAAGTTTCCACAGGAGTACAGAGCGGCATTGGAGCTATCCTACATTGATGACGAGGCAGTGCCTTATGATTCCTAGTCTATTTCTTATCTGAGACAGTTGTAGACATTATTTTATATCTCTTTTCTTTCTATTTTACGGAGGTCGGACTCCGATCTTGTGAGACTATTTTTTATAGCTGTTTGGAGTGAGTATGTTCACCCTGCTATCTTTTTATACTCTTATTTATTTATTTATTTGGACTTCATTATCTTCTGTGTTGAGCTGTGATGAGATTAGATATGTTATTCTGGCATGTGATTATTTATTTACAGCTTATGTGCATATGCGAGGATTCCATATATTGGAGTGTTCTTCGTATATGTGCAGCTGGCATGTTCACGTACTTGGTCCTATGTATTTTGGGACTGGGGCGTTACATATTTTTGTGGTGGCCCATGCAGGTCTATCTAATATTGTTGGGTTACATGACTGTGCCTAACAAGCCTGCATATAGGAATATGAATATCTCATCCAGAACTATTACTATCCCTTGGCTTCCAATCTTTCGAAACTTCCTTGATTATTCGATTTACTTCATATCTAATCTTCCCTAACATGAATCTATCCTTCTCGTGCCAACAGTATGAATCTACGAAGCAGACGAACTTCTGCCTTGGCCCTCACATCTGGTGAGGAGATTACTTCGGAAGGACAGAATCCTCCCATGACTCCAGTGACACCTTACCATCCAGGACTGTCACAGCCTACTACGACGCCGACGACGGAGTACCCAGAGGTAGCAGCACCCCAGGCAGCCAGGCTGGACAGACTACTACCATGCCACTGGGAGGGAATATACCACTACCTCCACCACCACCATTCCCTCAGCAGTTTCCCCCACAGTCGGGACCTCAGATGCCTCCACCCCCGACGGATGGGAGCCCTACTAGTCAGTTTATGTATGCCATGATGCAGGCTCAGTGGCAGCAGACTGAGCTGATGAGACAGACGATGGTGGCAGCTATGGCTAGACCTCCACCACCAGCACCAGCACCAGCACCAGCACCGGCTCTGCATCCATATGAAGGCTCTATCAAGAATTTCACAGATATGAACCCCAAGGCCTTTAGAGGGACGGAGAAGCCATTAGAGGTGTCATAGTGGCTTATTAGTACCGAGAAGCTACTGAAGGCATCCCAGTTGCCAGCTCGAGATTGGATGACGACAGTGGACTTACTGTTAGAAGACAATGCTCACCACTGGTGGAAGGCGGAAGAAAGACGATTAGGCACTGGGATCACTTGGAAGCAGTTCTATGATGCATTTTATGAAAGATTCCTCCCTATACATGTTCGAGATGGTCTCTATGACCAGTTCCTTCATCTGAAGCAAGGGAATATGACAGTTGATAAGTATGACTCAGAGTTCAACCGCCTGAGTCAATTTGGTGCGGGATTGATTCCGACCGAGTTAGAGAAGGCAAGGAGATTTCACCAGGGGCTTGTACCAGAGCTCAAGTCTTATACGACTACTCAGTCTCGAGTCTCTTATTCAGCTATCTTGGAAGAAGCTCGTGCTCGGGAGATTCTTCGCAAGGAACAGCAGCAGACATCGAGGCGTCATACCCCAGCAGCTACACCAGCCCGAGCTACTCAGAGTGGACCTATCAGGAGGACTACAGGACAGTTCCAGCAGAGGCCCTCACCTTATCAGAAGCCTGTTTGCCATTACTGCGGTAAACAAGGACATATCCAGAATGACTGCAGGACTCGCCTTGGATTATGCTTGAGATATGGATCTAATCAGCACATGCTCAAGGATTGTCCGGAGCAACATGCAATAGTACAAGCTCGAGAAAATTCGAGGCCCACAGCCCCAGCTCTCCCAGTACCACGGCCTACAGCAGGAGCACCTCGTCCACCATTGACTCCCCAAGGCACACAGTACAACAAAGCCAGAGCTCAGGGCCCGGGACAGAACTATGGGCAGGCATTCTCACTTGCTGTTGAAGATATAGAGACAGAGGCGAAAGTTATAGCAGGTATGGTTCTAGTTGCATCTTTTCCTGCTATTATATTATTTGATACTGGAGCCACTCATTCATTCATAGCCACTAGTTTTACCACTGGACACAGCATTCCCATCACACCCTTAGCTAAGAATGTTAAAATTCTCACTGGAGAAGGAGTTGTACCTGTTAGTGGTGTTTGTAGACTTTGTCCTGTAGTGATAAATGACATAGAGATGATGGCACGACTTCTTGTATTCCCTATGTCGACATTTGATGTGGTTCTTGGAATGGACTGGTTGAGCCAGCATTTCGCTCTCATAGACTGCTATAGCAGCAGTATCATCTTTAGACCACCGAATGTGGCAGAGTTTGAGTTCATCAAAGAAGACGGAGATAGTTGTGATGCACCCACATCGGGGACTCATATGATGATGCATGACACCCCTCAGCACCCTATTATCACAGAGTTCGAGGATGTGTTCCCCGAGGAGTTGCCAGGACTACCACCTGACCGAGATATTGAGTTTTCTATTGAGCTTATTCCCGGAGCCGAGCCTATTTCATCTCGAGTATATCGTCTAGCACCAAAGGAGTTGGTAGAGATGAAGACGCAGATTGATGACTTATTAGAGAAAGGATTTATTCGTGCCAGTGCGTCACCATGGGGAGCATCTATTCTTTTTGTGCCTAAGAAAGACGAGACAGTGCGCATGTGCATTGACTATAGAGCATTGAATGCGGTGACGGTGAAGAACAAGTATCCCTTGCCGCGTATAGACGATTTATTCGATCAACTGAGTGGAGCAAAAGTATTCTCCAAGAGACTTACGATCGGGCTATCACCAATTGAAGGTTCAGAAGGAAGATATTGCCAAGACGGCCTTTCGATCGAGGTATGGACACTACGAGTTCTTGGTCATGCCGTTTGGTTTGACCAATGCTCCCGCAGTTTTCATGAATTTAATGAACAAGATCTTTCACCAATACTTGGACAAATTTGTAGTAGTCTTTATAGACGATATCTTGATTTACTCCAAAAGTTAAGAGGAGCATGAGCAGCATCTACGGATAGTTTTGGGAACATTGAGGAATGAGCGACTTTTCGCGAAGCTTAGCAAGTGTGATTTCTTTCTCAAGAACGTATCATTCCTTGGTCATATTGTTACGGGCGATGGTATATCAGTAGACCCAGAGAAGATCACAGCAGTCAAATCATGGCCCGCTCCCACAACAGCTTCTGAAGTGAGAAGTTTCCTCGGACTTGCGGGTTACTACCGATGGTTCGTAGAAGATTTCTCTCGAATAGCAGGGCCTATGACTCGATTGACTTACAAGGATCAGGAGTTTGTATGGACAGACGAGTGTCAAGCCGCTTTTGACGAGCTGAAGAAACGATTGACCACAACACCGATCTTGACACTACCATCGGGCCTAGGAGGATTTGTGATCTACAGCGACGCATCCGGGAAGGGATTAGGATGTGTATTAATACAGCATGGTCGTGTAGTAGCATATGCATCGCGACAGTTGAGAGTGCATGAGAAGAATTATCCAACCCACGATCTAGAGCTCACAGCGGTTATCTTTGCTTTGAAGCTATGGAGACACTACTTGTACGGCGAGAAGGTGGATATCTACACTGATCATAAGAGCCTCAAGTACGTGTTCACACAAAAGGAGTTGAATATGTGACAGCGACGTTGGTTGGAGTTGATGAAGGATTATGAGATTGAGCTACATTATCATCCGGGCATGGCTAATGTCGTGGCAGACGCATTAAGCCGCAAGCCCATGGCACACTTTTTGACTACACAGAAGGAATTGATTAGAGACTTGGAGCAGCTTGGTATTGAGGTAGTATTGCCGGAAGAAGACGGCGTATTAGCCAACCTTCAAGTGCAATCATCATTGGTAGAGCGCATCAAGGCAGCATTGCCTAATGACGCTAGATTTCGACGGCTCAAGGAGAGGACTGAAACAGAAGAGCAGACAGGATTGAGGATCCACACCGATGGGACATTGCGATGTGGTGATCGCATTTATGTTCCTAATGGAGAGCTACGACAGGAGCTGATGGCAGAGGCTCACAGTTCGACTTACTCTATTCATCCCGGAGGGACCAAGACGTATCATGATTTACGGCAGTATTATTGGTGGCATGGAATAAAGCGAGAGATAGCTCGTTCCGTTGCCAAGTGCTTGGTATGTCAACAAGTGAAGGCAGAGCACCAGAGGACGGCTGGATTATTGCAGCCGCTACCCATTCCCGAGTGGAAGTGGGAGCACATTACTATGGATTTCGTCACGGGTTTTCCTCGGAGTCCTAGAGGACGTGACGCAGTGTGGGTGATTGTTGATAGACTTACAAAGTCAGCCCATTTCTTACCTTTTAGAGTGGGCCAGTCGACAGAGGTATTGGCGGAGATGTATATGGAGCAGATTGTGAGATTACATGGTGTACCTGTTAGTATTGTGTCGGACCTTGACTCGAGATTCACCTCGCACTTTTGGAGGAGCATACAAGAGAGTTTGGGCACCCGATTGAAGTTTAGCACATCGTATCATCCGCAGACAGACGGCCAGTCGGAGCGTACCATTCAGACGCTAGAGGATATGTTGAGAGCGTGTATGCTTGATTTTGGCGGTTCGTGGGAGGACCATCTTCATCTTGTTTATTTTTCCTACAACAATAGCTATCAAGAAAGCATCCATATGGCTCCGTTTGAAGCACTGTATGGTAGGAAGTATCGGTCTCCTATTTGTTGGAGCGACATAGGAGAGCGACAGCTATTGGGTCCCGAGTTGGTCTTGAGCATAGTGGAGACAGTGAAGAAGATTCAGGACCACCTGCGAGCAGCGCAGGATCGTCAGAAGTAGTGGGCAGATAATCATCGTCGACCCTTGGAATTCAAGGAGGGTGACCATGTGTTCTTGAAGATATCCCCCACCAGAGGCACGATTCGATTCGGAGGGCGTGGCAAGTTTAGTCCAAGGTACATCGGCCCTTTCGATATCTTGGAACGTGTTGGAGAGGTTGCCTACAGATTGGCATTGCCACCGTCACTAGAGGGAGTACATGACATATTCCATGTATCTCAGCTGAGGAGGTACGTGGCGGACAGCAATCATGTGCTTGATCACTCCGAGATCACAGTTGGACCGAGTTTGTCGTACGAAGAGCAACCAGTAGGTATCCTCGATCGTCGAGTGAAGGTGTTGCAGAATCAATCTATTCTATTGGTTCACGTGGCATGGAAGCATCACTCGCCAGGCGAGTCTACTTGGGAGCGCGAGGACGACATCCGAAACCGCTACCCGCATTTGTTCGAAGGCGAAGGTATGTCTTGCATCTATACTTTCATGCATTGCATTTGATCCCCCGACCCTAGTTTAATTTCGAGGAAGAAATTTTCTTTAAGTTGGGTAGGATGTAAACCCCCAATATTTTTAAATTATTTTAGTGCCTTAAAAATTATTTTTCTATATTAGAATTTATTTGGTATATGTACGTAAATATAAATGCATGTGTGTCTATATTATATGTGTGCTTGTTAGTATTCCTATTAAATAAGGAAATAATATAAATTCTAGGATTTTTATAAATTATTTGTAAATTTTTAGGAATTTTTAGTAGCCTAATATATTTATACTTATAGTTTTATATATATATATATATATATATATATATATATATATATATATATATATATATATATATATATTATATATATATATAATAGTTGTAAAAAAACGATTGGGGTGGTCGGTCCCAGACCGACCACAGTACCATAGTATAAGGAAAGGAATAAAGAAAGGAGAAAATATATATTAAAACCAACTAACCCACCCCCATGTCGGCGGGTCACACGCCCCCTAAGCCCCTGCTGCGTGCAGCAGCAACACACTCGACGAAACCCAAGATTTGTGGGTTCACAAATCTAAAACCTATTAGTATTAGGTTTTGTGGAAAGTTGTTATAAATATAACTTTTTCTACAAGCCTCAAAACCCTAATCTTCCAAAACGAAAGTTGAAGCTGATTATACCCCCTTCGCCCACGACTTTGTTTCACCAGCGATGGAGCTTTGTGCGCGACGAACGGAGCATCGGAAGTCAGCCCCGTGTCACCCACGGAGCAGTTTTCCCACTCAAGGTACCCTACTTCTCTACGATGTAACTTTTTACTCGTAGTACCGATTTTTGATCCGTAAGTTTTTCTGGAAAGTAGACTTGACCCTCTTCAAGATCCTCCAGATGGATTTCGAAACAACCCATCGACTTGCTCGAAAAATCGAGACGAAGTTGAACAAAAATATGTTTTCTGTAATGCTAAAAACTGTTTTAAAATGACAACTTGTCGGCCAATTTTCTTGCTGTACAGTAAATTACTGTAGGAAATAATTGAAAACCGTAAAAGACAATATAACCGAGATCGCAACACATCTTCTGGATCGTCGTTTCGATTTGCATGTAAAAAGTAGATTGATATTGAAGTTGAGGAAAAACCTGTGCTTAGTTATATTAATTTTTAGAATTTTATCCGATACGACATACGCCCCGACAAACCGGGCGACGTGGTCGTGTGCTATATGCATCGAAAGGTGCGTATGGACGTTGCGGATGTGTGGGAACTGACGGAACTCAGTTTCGTCGCGTGTGCGCGACGAAATCAACGCATATCCGTCAAGATACCCCCGTATCGACGTTTTGCAAACTTGCCCATAACTTCGTGTACAGTCGTCGAATCGAGACAAAACTTGTGCCAACAGGTCCGGATCGAAATTCTGGTCCTGCATGCCAAGTTTGGTTCGATTCTGAGAAGGTCGAATCGGAACCCAATTTTGGTGGGCCCGCGACCCACTCAAACGGGCGATTTTGTACACGGCTCCTCGGAATCCAAAACTGGACATACCGTTGAGTTCCTCTCCTCAAACTGAAACCGTAGACATGTAGTTTGATGACTTTAGAGACCATAGACTTTGGCACGTATTTCGGTGCAAAACGGGTCCAACGGTGGACATCGTTTTAACCCAAAATTATGATTTTGCCCCTGTTCCAGAATTTGACTTTTGGACAGGCGTTTCCTAGGTATATCTTCTTCACCGAGATCATTTTTAATGTTTGTTTCAGCGTTTGGAGTCATCTGTGATTTGTGAGTTTTGGTGCGGACACTTGCTACTCTTGGACTTGCCACTTTGTACCACCAGGCAAGATACCTTGCCACCCTACTCTGTGATTATTATATTCTTATTTCTAGTTGTTATTTTTAGCATTTTATTTCGTGATATTTAAACTGTGCGTCCAAGTCACACTTGGGTTCTAGCGACTCTATCGGTCGTTTTTCTTGCTTTATTTATTCTCTTGCATTGACTTAGTTTATGGACCACCCACTGATGTTGAGGTATTGGTATATCTTATATGGCCTTGACACTTGTTATATCACGTGATATGAGTCACATGTAGGACACGTTTCCGTATAGTTGGCTGGCCACCGATATGTATGGAGCGTGCGACGGAAAGGAGTAACTGCCAATAGTATTGCATGTTAGAAGACTTGGCGGTTACTAGAGGTTCATATCAGTCATGGAGATGATGATACTAGGCATTGGGTGGGGAGAACAATACCTGATGTATGGGCTTCTTTACACTTCCATGATTACATGTGCGCTCCTATGGAGACGCAGGCTCCAGGTGCCCTCTGACGTTTCCCAGAGCGTTATGGACGTAGCCCTTCACATGGTGCCCTATGACGTTTCCCGAGCGTAATGGACGTAGGCCCCTGGTACCCTCTATGGGAACTATGCCGATCCTATTTTCAGCCAGGGTTCATGCGTCGAAGGATTGTATCTCAACTGCATATTCACAGTAGAATGGTCAGGAACCCGATTGCATGCGTACCTTTTCTCTTATTATATTATCACAGTTTATATGGCATGGTGTTTTCTTGTATCTTGCTATGTCCCCTGAGGACCTGGTTATCTCTCCAGATTTAGATGAGTTTTCACAGGAGTACGGAGCGGCATTGGAGCTATCCTACATTGATGACGAGGCAGTGCCTTATGATTCCTAGTCTATTTCTTATCCGAGACAGTTGTAGACATTATTTTACATCTTTTTTCTTTCTATTTTCCGGAGGTCGGACTCCGATCTTGTGAGACTATTTTTCATAGCTGTTTGGAGTGAGTATGTTCACTCGGCTATCTTTTGATACTCTTATTTATTTATTTGGACTTTTTTATCTTCTGTGTTGAGCTGTGATGAGATTAGATATGTTATTCTGGCCTGTGATTATTTATTTACAGCTTATGTGCATATGCGAGGATTTCATATATTGGAGTGTTCTTCGTATATGTGTAGCTGGCATGTTCACGTACTTGGTCCTATGTATTTTGGGACTGGGGCGTTACACACATGGCTGCTGAGATATTTCTTCTCCCGACTAGCACTCATGGATTCAAACAGGTCACAAGCACGATAATTATGTAAATATACTAGTCACAAACATGGTAGTCAAGAAATATAACATGTAAGCAATCCATAATACTAATCCCGTGTAACAAGTGTGTCAGAAAAATAGGAGATGCATATGTATAACATGTAATGAAAAAACTTTAAAGAAATGAAAGCAATCAATATATGTACTTGCCTCGATTGGTTGTATTTGTTTGTGACTGGATCCTGTTGGCACATAATAGTCGCAGATGTCATAACTACGCAAGACGACATCTAGCGATGGAACAGACTGTGCCATTGGGTCCATAATCGTCTAATTAGCCTAGGGTCGATATACAGAAGTTAGGAATTTCAAGAATTAGAATTGTACAATTAGCCACAGTTGGAACTATTTAGTCGAAGAGGGAAAAATCAATTAAAATAATTCTTATTAAGAATATATATTAAAAATATATAGAACATATATGAAATTTATTAAAAGCATCTGATCAAAGAACAAGAGTCCATAATATAATTTATTTAGAAGATTATTTATAACCCTTTTTTTTAGAAAAATAATTATAATACTTGAATACTATAATTATTTTGAAAACATAGGAATATCAATTTTAGGCTAAACTCAAATACAATATTTTTGCTATAATAATTTGATAATAACAATATAAAATTTCCAAATAATAATTTGTATTATTAATTAATTAGGAAAACAATTAAGTAAAATTAATAGCAACTAATAACTACTAATAACTAATAAGATTACAAACTATTAATTAAGAATTTAAAATAATGCTTTAACTAAATATTTATAAAACATAACTTATATGGTATAACAAAATTGCTAATTAAGTAAAACAAATACAAGCCCAACTTAGTCCGATCTGCCCAAACTGTGGGCCTGGGCTCAATAGTCCAAAACAAAACTAACAAAATATAAACAACAAAATAAAAACCCAGCCCACTGAATTGGGACCAATACCCAAATTAAATAATAAAAATAATAGTAATTAATCAAAATATTATTAATAATGATAATAATAATAATAGTAATAGTAATAGTAATAATAATAACAAAAATAAACTAATCCCTTAGCCCATACCCTTCTATTGAGCTCGCAGGCACATCCAACAATTTTACAAAATAACAAAGTTAAACAAAGCCCGACCAAACAAAAAAATGAAAAATAAAATGAAAATATATGAAAATAAAATAGCAGTTTTGTTCTCTGTTCTTATTAGAAGAGAGAGAGAGAGAGAACATTCGGGAAAAATAGAGAACGTGAGCGAGAGAGAGAGAGAGAGAGGTAGAGAGAATGGGTAGAGGAAACTCACAGGAAGAGAGGAGTTGGGGCTCGTGACGCTCGCTCCGTCTTGGCGTGGCTGTACTTGGGAGGTACAGATCACCACGCCAGATCTGTCGGGTCGCCGCTGAGGAGAGGCGACGGTGGGTGCAGCTTTACTTGACCGAAATCGGTCGCCGCTAAGGCAGAAGTCAAGGGCGGTCGGCCACGCTGGAGCGGAGGCGGCGTGGACGGCCTCGGTCAGCGCCGTGCATGGTCGTGGGAGGTCGGGGTGTGATGCATGCGACGGAGGGTGATCGACCGTGGCTGCTACGAAAGCACTGGACACGTGCCGCAGCGACAGAGATCTGGAAGGAGGACGCGGGGGTCCATGATGGGGTCGATTCGGGAATCGCAACGCTCCAGTTGAGTGATAGTGGTGGTTATGGAATTGATGGCGGATGGATGGCAACGGTCTAGGCGGTAGTCGGGGTGAGCCACGATGTGGGTTTGGTACTATTAATGGTGGTGGTGATCGACCTCGGTAAGTGTTGGTGTTTTTGCCTTTGGACTAGAAAAGATAGTCCCACATCGGCTACACCAAATGGTGAGTATCTCAATATAATGCATTGCTTGTGTTGAGGTGTGCACATGAGGTGTAGTGGGGCACAAGTTTGTGCCATGTGGAAGTATTTTCCTAGAAGGAAAAAGGATTAAATCCAACAAGGATGCAAGTTAATTTTTGTTGTGCGGACTCGGACTCGGACGCGGACTCCAAGATGTCTCGTGCATGCACGGGAGGGTTCGGGGGGCAGGCGTGGACTGGCACACTTCTATGCTGATTGTGGGATGATCTAAAATATCAAACTCTATTTTTGAGTATTGATATTTTAGTCCCACATCGGATAGGAGAAGAGGTGAAGTCTCAACTCCACTCTATAAATAGAGCCCCTTGGCCTCCTTGGAAAGATGCACCAAGAAGAGAGTTGAGGGAGTCTGTTAAGTCCAGGAAGCCCGTTCAAGTCTCAAATATTGACTTACGAGCGTTCCAGAAGTTCTCCTGAACTTGCTGGTTCCTGGGAGCTTATCCGTACTGCGGGTATAGCTTTGAGCGCCGGTGTTCAACACCCCAGCGAGATCCGCTCTTCTTCTCCCTTCCTCTTTCTGTTGCCTTCGAGAATCTGAGACTCAACTGTTGTTGATCATCTCTTGTTGCCTTCGAGAAACCGCTATTGCAAACGCGATTCGATTTTTATTTAATCGTTTAGGCTACGCAATCAGCATTATTTGCATCTCTTTTTTAGGGATTGCAACTGCATTATTTGCATCTCTTTTTTAGGGATTGCAACTGCATTCTTTGCATCTCTTCTTAGGGATTGCAACTGAGTTTTTCCATCGATTGTTTGCAAATAGACTAACAATCTCAAAGCTATACGATTCGATGGAAAACACTCGTGCTTCGCTAGTCGATACCGGCTTTAACAAGTTGGAGAAATTCGACGGCAAACACTTCCAGATCTGGAAGCGAAAGGTGACTCTGAACCTTCAACTCGTGGATGTTGATCACGTGTTGGATGAGGAAGAACCAATCGTTCCAGCAACAGGATCTGCTGCTGTTCTGGCCGCTGCTTCGAGCAAGCAGACGAAGTGGAAAAAGGATAACAGCATATGCAGGCTGCTGATCCTGAATTCCATGGAAGACTCTCTGGCCGAGTCCTACACAAAGAGGACTTCTGCCAAAGAGATCTGGGAGTCCGTGGGGAAGCTGTATGACGACGACGAGGCTCGGTCGAAGATGTTCATGGTTGAAAAATACCACAAATGGGTCTTTGAAGACGAGAAGACCATGCTGCCCCAAGTGAAAGAGTTCCTGAAGCTGCGCCAGAAACTGGAGGACGATAGCATGCCCCTCGTCGACAAGTTTGTCGTTGGAGGGATCGTGGCAAAACTTCCTCCAGGATGGAGCAACATCTATGCAAGGATGCATAGGAAGAAGATGGAGATTAGCCTGGATAATCTCCTCAGCGAGATTCATGTTGAGGACGAGATGCGCTCTCAACAGAAGTTGGACACCCTGTCCAAGCAACTAGCAACGGCGAATCTGGTTCAAGCCACCAGAGAGAACAAAGGGAAGCAGACGGCTTCTCACCACAAGAAGAAGGACTTCTCGAATCTGAAAGTGAAGGGTCCAGGATTCAAGCAACAGAAGTCCAAGTCCCATGTGACTTGCTTCAACTGTGGCAAGAAGGGTCACTATAAAAGTGAATGCAAGTCCAAGCCCAAAGAGCAAGGTGAGCCTAACAAGGTTTCTTTGGTTACTAATCAGGTTGCCATGATAGCACAGGTTGCAACTGTGGGGGCAGACTTGGACTGGTGGATAGACACTGGCGCGACATGTCATGTCTGTTCAGACAAGGACTGGTTCGTCTCCTATGAGCCTACTTCCGAGAAAGTCATGATGGCGAACCAGGCACAAGCTGAAGTACTGGGGATCGGGACGGTGGAGCTGAAGCTTACATCGGGGAACATTCTGACGCTTCAAGGTGTGAAGCATGTTCCTGCAATCGCAAAGAACCTGATCTCTGGGAGCCTGCTCTGCAACGCAGGCTTGAGGATGGACATCAATGCTGGCCAAATGGTGATGTCCAAGAAGGGTACTTTCTTCGGGAAAGCTTTTCAGACTGAAGGAATGTACAAAATTCAGCTTCTTGTAACCCAGCATAATAATGTCAATGCTATCACTAGTTTGAATTACTCTCTTGAGTTGTGGCATAATAGACTAGGACATGTTCATTGTAAGCGAATAAACAAAATGTCTCGTCTAGGACTTATCTCCAAGTGTGGGGGTAAGGTAGAGAAATGTGAGATATGTGCTCAGACGAAGATCACTAGGAAACCCTTCCACAGGGTCCATCGAAGCACAGATCTTCTGGAGTTGGTTCACTCAGATATCTGTGACTTCAAACAATTCTCTACAAAGGCCGGGATGAAGTATTTTATTACTTTCATCGATGACTTCTCCAAGTATGCCTTCGTCTATTTACTCAAATCTAAAGACGAAGCATTCGAGAAGTTCAAGGAGTTCAGGGCCGAGGCTGAACGACAAACTGGACAACAACTCAAGAGGCTGAGGAGTGATCGAGGTGGGGAATATAGGTCTCATGAATTCTCATCATTCTGCAAAGAACATGGAATCATCAACGAGACGACGGCTCCGTATTCTCCACAATCCAACGGAGTAGCAGAAAGGAAGAACAGAACGTTGACAGAGATGATGAACTCTATGCTGTTGACTGCGGGTCTCCCAAAGTGCTATTGGGGAGAAGCTGCATTAACGGCCACTTTCATTCTGAACAGAGTGCCGTATGCAACTTCCGACATAACTCCTCATGAACTCTGGTTCAAAGTCAGACCCAACCTGAATGTCATTCGAGTGTGGGGGTGCCTGGCTTATGTGAAGCTCCCGGATCTAAAGATTCAGAAGCTGGGGACAAGGACTACTAAGGCGATCTTCCTGGGGTATGCCGAGAAGAGTGATGCTCGGAGATTCCTTGATATCGAGTCAAATCATATCATCGAATCTCGCGATGCTGAATATTTGAAGAAAAGTTTGCAAGGCACAAGAACATTGTTCTCGCGGATATTCCGGAGAATAATGAGGGTGCGGAGCAGACAGAGATCTTTATCGAACCAGTAGTCCAAGATGGAGTTGTTGTCGAGGAGACACCAGCTGAACCAGAACTCGCTGAGCCGTCAACTAAGCGAGCGAGGAGGCCGAAAGACTTCGGAGATGACTTCGTCACCTATCATGTGGAAGCAGATCCGCTTACCTATGATGAGGCGATGAAGACCAGAGATGCTATATTCTGGAAGGAGGCGATTGACAACGAGATTGACTCAATCACCTCCAATAACACATGGGTATTGGTCGACCTACCAGAAGGAGCAAGACCCATCGGATGCAAATGGATCTTCAAGAAGAAGATGAAAGCAGATGGAACCATTGACAAGTTCAAGGCCAGGCTAGTGGCCAAGGGGTTTGCTCAGAAGCAGGGGATCGACTACTTTGACACTTATGCTCCAGTAGCTCGGATGACAACTATCAGATTGTTAATTGCTTTAGCAGCAATACACAAGCTGGTGATACATCAGATGGATGTGAAAACGGCATTCCTTAATGGCGAGCTGACCGAAGAGATCTACATGCAACAACCAGAAGGTTTTGTCGTCAGAGGTCTGGAAGACAAAGTCTGCAAGTTGATGAAGTCTCTGTATGGTTTGAAGCAAGCTCCCAAAATGTGGCATGAGAAGTTTGACAAGGTGATAAGGTCAAATGGCTACAGGGTCAGTGAAACAGACAAGTGTGTCTATACGAAGTTTGCTGACGGAAGAGGAGTAATCGTTTGTCTATACGTGGACGACATGCTAATCCTAGGTACGGATTTAAGCTGCGTCACAGAGACAAAGAAATTCCTCTCGACCAAGTTCAGTATGAAGGACTTGGGGGATGCCGACGTAATCTTGGGGCTCAAGATCATCCGGACAGGCACTGGAATAGCGCTGTCACAGTCTCATTACATTGAGAAGATGCTCTCTCGCTACGGGTATCAAGATCTTCCTATTATTGATACACCGTACAGGAGTGATCTGAAACTGGAGCCAAATTCGAAGGAGAGCGTCAGGCAGTTGGAGTACGCTAGCGTCATCGGAAGTTTGATGTACGCTACTACTGCCACAAGGCCTGACATAGCCTTTGCAGTGGGAATGTTGAGTCGATTTACGAGCAATCCAGGCGTAAAGCATTGGAAAGCTGTGAAGCGTGTTATGAGATATCTCAAGAAGACTCAGACATATGCACTATACTACAGCGGAGATCCGTCAGTAGTGGAAGGCTTCAGTGATGCTAGCTGGTGTTCAGAGGTGGAGAGCGAATATTCCACAGGTGGATATGTGTTCGCCATGGGTGGAGCTGCTATATCGTGGAAGTCGAAGAAGCAGACTATGTTATCTCGCTCCTCCATGGAATCTGAATTCTTTGCATTGGACGCTGCAGCAGATGAAGCAGAGTGGCTTCGGGAGCTCATGTATGACCTTCCAATGGTTGGGGCTCAGATACCGGCGATTCCGATATACTGTGACAACCAGGCAGCAGCAGCAGTAGCATCAAATGAACTCTTCAACGGGAAGAAGAGGACTGTGCGGTTGAAGCACAGAGCAGTGAACGATCTCATAAAAAGGGGCATCATTGCAGTGATCGATGTTCGGAGTCAGGAAAACCTGGCGGATCCGTTCACGAAGGGTCTCAAGCGTCAGCTGGTCGAGGACACAGCAAGGAAGATGGGCTTGAAGGCATTCTAATATTGTGTCATTATAATCCTATCAATAAATTTTATGTTATTGGTTCAAAGAGAAATCTACCAGATATCTAATTTTTTGATTCAAGGGAGGACTATTGACTGGAAAAATATTAGTTAACAGTGGGCACTTGTTCTGCGGAACATGTAAGGGTTTCGGACTCAGAACCACTGTTGTCTACTATGAATTTTCTACGGAAAATTGATCCTGTGAGAAGGATGACATAATGCCTTAATGAGTTCTCAGACTGAGTGAAGGTCTGTTATGCTTTACAGGAAGCATGGTGGCGCAACAACCACAAAGGAGTGTTACAACTCCATGCTACAGTGGGGTGACTCCACCATGAGGTTCCCAGGTAGGGGTAATGCCTCGGCTTTGTTAGCCAAGTTACAGGCGACGTAGCACCGCATATAGGCAGGTAGCCTAATGTTGCATAATCGTAATAAAGAGATGTAGGCAGCACTACAAAGAGGCCGGTGTCCTCATGTTACAGTGGCATGACACCACGATGAGGTACCCAGGTAGGGGTAAAGCCTCGGCTTTGCAAGCCATGTCATAGTGGCGTAACACCACAAGGGAGCGCAAGGCTTCATGCTGGGTAGTTTGGCACTACAAAGAGGCTTGAGACCTCATGCTACAGTAGTATGACACTACGATGAGGTTCCCAGGTAGGGGTAATGCCTTGGCTTTGTCAGCCATGTCATAGCGGCGTAGCACCGCAAAGAAGCGCAATGCTTCATGCCAATGACTCTTTATATAGAACTCACCTATAGTGTATGGACAGAGATATCAGGCCGTCTCTTGAGGGTAAACTTGTAGACGCCCAAAATTATACACTGAAACCAGGCTGGCACAAGGCCTTCAATGTGCAGCCAGAAGCACAGTTGATGTCACTATGTGAGTAGGAAGAATTGCAGTTATGGTGCAGAATTCAAGGCTTAGTCCATTCTTGTATCATGCTGTTATTTAACCTATGCGGGAAGATTCAAGTCGTAGCGACATCTCTCCTAATGCATGATGGATAATCACTGTGGGGAACGCTCAACCCATATATTGAGATATGTGGAGGATTGTTGGTGTTTTTGCCTTTGGACTAAAAAAGATAGTCCCACATCGGCTACACCAAATGGTGAGTATCTCAATATAATGTATTGCTTGTGTTGAGGTGTGCACATGAGGTGTAGTGGGGCACAAGTTTGTGCCATGTGGAAGTATTTTCCTAGAAGGAAAAAGGATTAAATCCAACAAGGATGCAAGTTAATTTTTGTTGTGCGGACTCGGACTCGGACGCGGACTCCAAGATGTCTCGTGCATGCACGGGAGGCTTCGGGGGGTAGGCGTGGACTGGCACACTTCTATGCTGATTGTGGGATGATCTAAAATATCAAACTCTATTTTTGAGTATTGATATTTTAGTCCCACATCGGATAGGAGAAGAGGTGAAGTCTCAACTCCACTCTATAAATAGAGCCCCTTGGCCTCCTTTGAAAGATGCACCAAGAAGAGAGTTGAGGGAGTCTGTTAAGTCCAGGAAGCCCGTTCAAGTCTCAAATATTGACTTACGAGCGTTCCAGAAGTTCTCCTGAACTTGCTGGTTCCTGGGAGCTTATCCGTACTGCGGGTATAGCTTTGAGCGTCGGTGTTCAACACCCCAGCGAGATCCGCTCTTCTTCTCCCTTCCTCTTTCTGTTGCCTTCGAGAATCTGAGACTCAACTGTTGTTGATCATCTCTTGTTGCCTTCGAGAAACCGCTATTGCAAACGCGATTCGATTTTTATTTAATCGTTTAGGCTACGCAATCAGCATTATTTGCATCTCTTTTTTAGGGATTGCAACTGCATTATTTGCATCTCTTTTTTAGGGATTGCAACTGCATTCTTTGCATCTCTTCTTAGGGATTGCAACTGAGTTTTTCCATCGATTGTTTGCAAATAGACTAACAGTAAGGTGGTCGGTTGGGTGGTGTCGTCGTATGGCAGACACGGTGGTCGGTGATGACAAGGCTTGGTAGTCGACCATGGGTAATGGTCGTTGAGGAATTTTGTGGTGGTGATGGCGGTGAAGATAGGTACGAGGAGGTGGTAGTGATGACACGGCGGGGGTCCGAGGATGGACGTGGCATACGGCGAGGAAAGGAGCCAATGATGCTTATAATCTGGCACCTCTCCCAGCCCTGGGTTGCCACTGCAGGCGTGGAGAGTCTATGCTCGCAGAAGGTGGTAGCAGCGAAGGCAGCCCGACAGCATTGATTGAGTTGCAGCCACGAAGGCTTCTCGGCAGGAAGGCAGGAGAGACGATGATGATAATAACAGAGTCCATTAATATTAAGAATATAGAGAGGAGTATCTAATATGTATAGATAAAGCAAGGATTTGCTATATATATAGTCAAAGAGAGGCCTGGGGCGGTTGCTTCGTAGATAAGAAAGTGATATTGATGGTTTAAATAAAATCAAAGCTAGCTTAAATACTTATTTAAATATAAATTAGAATACTAGTTTAGAAAATATTTAATATATCGACAAGATAATTAGTCCAATAATTTCAAATTATATGATCCTAATCGAATAATTAATCACCATAAATATTTAAAAATAATATTTGATATAACTAAAACAATTTAAAAAATATTTTATTAATCGAAAGTCTTATCTAAAAATAAATTTGCAAGTCCTTTCATTGTTTCAAAAATATTCATGATTTTTAAAACCACTTTTGGACCCACTCTTTTGAAAGCCCAGCTAATAACAAAATCATTTAAAACATATTTTTATACAAACCATATAAAAATAAATGGGCAAAATTCTTTCTATTTTTTGAAACCTACTTGCGACTTCCCATGTCATCTTTGAAACCAAAATTAAAAATAGAAATCCAAAATAATAACCAATATTTTCATAGTTCCAATAATATGATTAAAATAATTAGCACTTTTAAGACATTTAATTTAAACTAGTTTTTGATAAAGGAACTAATCATAAAATATCTTTTACAAAATTTTGACGAAAATACTTTTCAAACACAATAAATAAATAAAAAATTAAAAATCTGGGAAGAGGAGTTGCAAATCTGTTCACCTTAGAAAACTTTTGTCCTCAAAATTTCAAAGGGTAATACTAGGCACTTCTAAGAATATAATAAAAAAATGATACGATTAATAATCAAAATCAGATAAGCGTATCGCGGGCAGAATTGAAACCTTAAGGAAGGACGTTGTAAAACCCCTAAATTTCTACTATTTTTTTATTTAAATTTTGGTACTGATTTAAATTTTTGTATTGTACGTCACGTAGTCGTATTTTACGTCGCGCACGAAATTTTATTTTTCGTAATTCTCGACGAGTGCGAATCTGTGCGAACGTACATATTTTTAGGAAAAATATTTTTCGTATTTTTTTTATAGTTTCAAAATATATATAATAAGTATTTTAGTTATCGTTCCAAAATTCCAAACTTGTTATTTTATTTATAAAGCCTTTTATTTACATAGTTATAATAATAAATATGATTATTATAAAATGGTATATTAGAAAAGCAAGTTTTATATTTTAAAATTATTTAGCAGTATATATATGTAATTTTCGAAATTAATTAATAGCATATTTTAATAGATGTGAAAAAGATATTTTTTATCTTGTTTAATTTAATAGTTTATTAATTTGGATAATTTAAATTGGGAAAGGTTTTGGTTTTAAATACACTTTTAAATATAGGAGATATCCATATTTGATTTGGATTCATTCCAATTATTTTTTTAAACTATTTAAATTAATATTGAAATTATCTAATGGGGATTTAAACAATCCCAATCTTTATCCTAATGGGAATTCCCACATCCTATAAATAGGCAGGTACTCCTCCAATATTTTCTCCATAATTACTCCACAAATAATTCTCAACCCCGTGCACCGTGTCCGTGTTCCCTCCCGTCCATCTTATTCCACAATTACATATACATTCCATTAATTCCGTATCGGACACCCCCGACACCATCAAAAATTTCTATCCCTAATCCTACTCTAAATCCTGTCCGCCGTCACCTCGGCGAGACACCGTCTTCCTCGACCCGATCCTACGGCAACCGACCACCACCCTCGCCAATCATCAGACCAACCACCACCATTATCGACACCATCGTCACCTCCACCCTCTGCCAATTTTCGCACCACCGCGGCAACCCTACGACCCCCTGGCCGTCCCCCACATCACCCCATGCCGACAACATCTCCGGCGACTTCCCAAACTACTACCACCGTCACACGACGACCACGACAAAATAGAAGAAGAAGAAGAAGGAACCCTACCTCCGTCCTGACCCCAAGCCGCAGCATCCGACACTGCAGCTCTCAGCCGAGCCGCCGCCGCCCAAGGCCTCGTTCTCCGTCCAGATCTACCTGACTCCGCCACGCTCGGCGAGCTTCCCAACGCTCCGCTATGCGCACCACCGCACGCGGATCCCTGCCGTGCAGCCCCGACGAGTCGCGGTCGTCGCAGTCCCTCGTCGAACCCGTCCCGAAATGCTGTCCTCCGCCTGGAACGCGCCGCCCCGTTTCCCAGCACCGACGAGCGCCTCCAGGAAGCTCCGATCGCCCTCTCCGGCGAAACTCCCCCAACGACGCTGTCCTCCGTCGGCCCGCCACGTTTGCCGCCCCCTCCGACTTTCGACTCTGCCGCACCGGCGCTCTCCGCCTCCCACTTCATCTCCTCCGGCGCCGCGACGTCTTCCATTGATTTCCCCTCCGCCTCTCTCCACGACCGGGACACCGAGCCGCCGCGCGCTCGCCAGATCCGGCAAGCCGCCCTGGCCTCCTCCCTCCGCCTGCGATTGTCGACCGCCGCGCCTGAGCCCGTCTCCGAGCGCCGCGTCGACGACCGATAAACTCTTCCCCTTTCTCAAAACCCCTCACCTCTCTCTCTCTCTCTCTCTCTCAGTATATACGAATTTGGGGAAGAGTAAATGGTTTTTGGGGTATATTATTATTATTTATTATTATTATTACTATTATTATGTTATTATTGTTAATTACTATTATTAAGTTATTACATATTATATCATTATTATTATTATTATTATTATTATTATCTTTATTATTATTATTATTATTATTGTATACTGCCTTTGTAGGGGTTGTATTATTAATATTATTTTTAACATTATGATTTTATTCTTACTATTGTGGTTACTAGCATCATTAGCTATATAAATTTCTATTGTTAGTAAAAGAATTTTATGCAATAAACATTTTATTAGTATAAATTTTAAAGTGGTTTTCCTAAAATGTTTTCTAAATAGCGTTTATAGTTGAGCAAAAACTAGAGTTAGTTTTAAATCATATTATATATATATTCCAAAAAAAAATCCTAAAAATATTTTGCTAAACAAAAGGTAGTTTCCAAACTATTATATATATATATATTGTTTTCAGGTATTTACCAACAAAAATTTAGTTTTAAATAATATAAATATTTTCTAATAATTTTGAAAGTATATTTTTGACTAAAGAAATAACTTTCCGAAACCAAAATACTCTCTCTGCTTGGTTGTTCGTGATTATGACTAACTAAATCATTTCCTCCATTGTCGGAACTGGACTCCTTCATCGACCCGGCTGGTCAAGCTATCTGGACATTATCATGATCATCGTACCACATCAGGCACCCTCAAGCAAGACACCTTGCCTTTACAGTTTAAATTTCCTGCTCAATATCGTGCATGTTTTAGTTGTTTCTTTTTAAATTATATGTAAATACAAATTACTATATTTTATACAATTGGCTTAGAGTTAAGGGACTACCGTCAAATTTAGTACATCTTTTTGACTTGTCACGATTGTACACGAGTTGTGTGTGAGAGTTGTGAGTATCATATAGGGGTCACTTGCGTGTGGGCTGATCCCCCGTGCGCATGCGTTAGAATATAACTGCTAATAGATTGTGTAGAAGACTTTGGCAGTTATTAAGGATTAAACAGTGTCGTGGAGTCGACGCATGTATAGTATCATTGGGGGGAGGGGACAGTTATTAGCGTAGGGGCTACATTTTATTTTTACACACATTTTGGGCCGAAGGTGACTCTCATGAGCACTACCTTCTTCCCAGGTCGATAGCGTCTCGGATGAGCGCTACTTGCTAGCCACTTTCTATTACTTGCTTGCGTGAATCCGTTACAGCCCATGCGTAGAACGTTGTCCTCAAAATGCATATCACATAGGATGGTTAGGAACCTTTACTCATGCATACTTTTCTGTTGAGCTTATTTATTCAGTTTATCGGCATGATATTATGTGTCTTGTTACGTCCCTCTGAGGACCAGGTTTTTCCCCAGGTGTGTGTTTTTCGTGATTTCTTGCAGGTGCTCTAGCTAAGGCCATTCCTTCCTTCGTGATGATTGCTCTTGGACTCGCCATTGCTCTCGCTTGCTAAATTCTTTTCTTGTATATTTTTCCATATTTAAATTAGTTGGTAGTGGACTTTGTCTCCGCCCAACTATTGTGTACATAATAAACTCAAAGTTGCTTTTATATTATTATCTATCTTTGTGGATGAGATTTAGCGTCTTGGCTTTCTACATTTATAGCTTATATATATATACGAGTCATATATTTACTCGTATGTATACCGCTGGCATGATACGTATCTAGTCTCAAGTAATTTGGGACTGGGGCGTTACAGACGTGATTTGGCACGATCAAAATATATTCAAAGTGATTTGAGTCACGGTTAAATTATTTAAGGATGATCAAAGAAATTGTTTTAACACAATCAATTGTTTAGGCACGATCAAAGTATGACCAAATTATATAGTCAAAGGATCTAGTCAAGATCAAAAACTAAGCATGCTTAAGGATAGAAGTAAAATAGAAAAAAGTCATTAGGCACGATCAACCACTAATTGAAATTGTGTAAGCATGATCAACGAGGATACAAGTAGGATGTAGTTACAATCAAGGCTAACCATGCAAGTCATCCACGCATGATTAAAATTTTGCACGAGTATGAATATGAACAAAATAATCATGATCAAAGTGGAATAAAAATCTAAACATTAGTAATAATAGAGTTTGAAATATAGGCACGACTATGACTATAGTTAAATAGTTTAGTCACGATCAAAGTCGTTTGGGAACGATCAAAATTCGAATTTGTTTGGCACGATTAACTCGATTAACTATTTAAGTAAAATTATTTAGGCACGATTACAAAGTCAAAATCTAGAAAAATATGTGAATTGACACGATCGATATAGTGCCCAGACCCGTAAGATGCCTTATGATGGATGGTTGGTTCGATGAAGCCTTGTTGGACTTGGAAATATAAAAAGGATCGCTTGGAAGGCTATACGATCATGGCAGGAATCGTCCTATGAATGTGAGTAGTGTCGAATCCTTCGAAGATCCTTTAGCTTCACGCTTAAAATAAAGGATAGTATGCTACGTCTCTTACTGAGTTGCTCAATAACACCTTGTATAGAATTCAGAAAGATAATGAAAGATAAATAATCACCTGAACGTAAACTGTCATTACTAGATGAATTGTATGCTTGTACGATGTTGAGATAAAATACATGACAGGTGAAGCAAAGTCCCAAATTACTTGGGCAGTGAGTATATCGAGTCTTAGCTCGATGAATAGATGGTGATACGGATGTTAAGACCCAAGAACTGGGCAGTGAGTATGCTTGAATTACGTTCGAATGAATGTATGCTAAAACAGATCCTATGTTCCAATAATTGGGCGGTGAGTATATTGAGTTTGGTTGGAAAGATGTATGGTATCAAAGATGTGAGAAGGGCTTAGGAAATCACATTCTATTATCCTGTGCCGATGTAGAATGTAGATTTCACTAAGACCCCAGATTGGGCAAATGATAATGTGAGCGTTGGCTCAAGGCAAGATGGTAATACGAATGAGAATGATGGATTATTACTTAGTTTTCCTTATCATGTATTATATGTTTTTTATAGATAAGTTGCATATAGTTGCATGGTCATGGACAACTTGTCGACAAAGTGGTTCCTCGAACGGTATTCCTGGGCCTTGGAAACCGGTTCGTCCTGGGGGAACCAGTGCTGAAGTAGTAGTACAGTGCTGAAGTAGTAGCAAGGTATACGGGACCTTCAGTGGGGCTTGCTACCTGTACTGTAAGGGGCATGGTCCAAGATGGCGTGTCGCCAGTAATTTTCATATAGATAGGTCCAGTGCTAATGATGTCTTATGGAGGCAGAGTAAGTTATTACTCAAGTACAGGGAAGGATGTCGAATGTTGGTAAGAATCACCTGAATGGTGATAATTTTGTTGAATCATGATATTGTTCCTAATAATGTCCTGTGCAGGCAGAGTAAGTATTATAAATGTACAGGGATGGCTACACGTCCGTGGGTAAGAATCACCAAAGGTTGATAACTACATGCTTTAAATTATGTTGGCTATGAGATTTGTATGCTTTAGTTCTTATCAGATACAAACATGAAATTGACCCTAAGGCAACGAGAAAGACCACTGTCAATAATGTTTTATAACATGATTATTTAGTATTGTCTTCTTAGGTGAGTTGGGCCAACATCGCTCGCCAGTACATTGACGATATACTGACCCATGTTGTGGGCAATATTACAGGTGCTTGCGTATGGGGGAAATCGTTTGATTAGTGCTTTGCATCGATGATTCGGATGGGTGTGCTGAAGCTCTTCTTTCAAGACGATGTCTTCTGCTATATCAGACATAATGTATTGAACTGTGTATCTCAGTTGTACCAGTGAGATTGTAGCCAAATTGGCAAGTTTATTGTAAAGAAGTCGGTATATTCAGTTGTATCCTAAAGGGCAAGTGTATACATTCAGTTGGCTATTCAAGAGTCTTGTAATAAGTTGTAAACTCTATGTTCCGCTGCAAGTCTTGTAATCTATTAAAATTATCAATAAAGAGATATATTTCTTCATAACTTGTATGACTTTAATCTATCTGCTTGGTTTTGCTGCGTCGTCGATGTTTTCTGAGAAATACCAGGAACTGTAATGGTTTTGCCTTGTACAAGTGCAATCTAGACTTGTATGGCATCACGCCCAGTGGCTAATTTTTGATCCTCCAGGATCGGGGCGTGACAATCGAAATCTAATCAAAATAGTCTAGTTGCGATCAAAAGTCATTAAAGATGATCCAAATCAAAATTGTTTTAGTACGGTCAATTACGGAGGCATGATCATAGAATCATAATCTTGGTGTGATTATGAATCTAGTGGAAGGATTTCAAAAATAGGCTTAAAAAATTACTAGGAAGACAAATAATGATATGAAAATAAAAGATAAGAAAAATGCTTATTCTTATTGATAATCCTAAAATCCTTTTATTACCTCTCCTTTAAATTAAACATAGAGTGTTTGATTCTCTCTCCTTATCTTCCTTTAAATTGCTTATTATTATTGATAATCTTTTTATTATCCTATTCACTCACCTTTAGGGTTCTACAATTGGTATCAGAGCCTAGTCCCTTCATTTGGACTTACATCTTTAGAGTGATATATGGCCACTAACCCTAGTACCAACTCATTCCACAATGAGGGACACTCCACAAATAGGCCTCCCCTATTTGATGGAACCAACTATAACTATTGAAAAATTAGGATGGACATTTACTTGAAATCCCAAGACTTCGATCTATGGGATTGCATTGTAAATGGCTTCCCTAAATCTTCCATTGTTATTGAGGAAGTAGTTTCGGAAACTCTTAAAGGGAAACTTTTCAAAAATGACAAGAAGATTGCTTGGAACTCCCTAAACCTTTTTCGTATATTTTTGAATTATTTGAAAATTTTCTAAAAAGAATCATTTTTGGCTTTAAGTAATAAATTAGTTATATTAAATTTTTTTTAGTTAAATTGATTTCATTTTTAGTTACTACATATTGAATTTGATTAGTTAATATTAATTATTTTGATCATTATTTCTTTATCAAGTATTAATTGCAATTAGATTCTACATAGTTAATTATTAGTTTAACTTACTAATTATTGATTTTTCCTAAATTCCTTTTTAAGGTATAATATTATTTTTTTGTATAAAACCTAATTCTATAATTGTTAATTAATTAATTTTTTTTTCTTTTAGATCTTGTTAATGCAATTACTTTTAGTAGCAAATATTGCTACTTTTGAATACTGATTTTGATGGATTCTTATTAATAGGCTTGGACCACCAGTCTAGAGGAGGGATTGGCAGTCCTTATTTCTGAAATTACTTAATTATTTTTGTTTAATTAGTTATTAATCTATTATCAACTAATTTTGTAATTATTGAAATCTGTTTTGAAAATGGTTGGAAAAAATATTTGAATTCTTTGAAATCTGTTAACATTTAAAATATTTGAAAATCTGTTACAATTTATTTCTAAAGCCCCTAGATCTATTCCTAATTACCAGCATTGCCATTGTCCTATCTTGGGGAACACCCCAGAACTACTCCTAATTACCAGCACTGCCACTCCTCTGCACACACATACGATTATTTTATTATAAATACTGACACTGTCAGAGCACAATTTTCAACACTTCACTAAAACACATCACAGTCACAGTCAGTACACTCTCTCTCTCTCTACATCATTCTCTCTACACTCTCTCCTCTGCTCACTGGCCGACCCCAGCCGAGCACCACCACCCATCGTCGGAGTTGAACTCCACTGGCCGATCTCGCCCCGACACCACCATCAACGCTGAAGCTCCTCATCCGACCCCAGGACCTCCATATCGCCGTAATGTCGAGCCTCATTCTCGTCGGAGAATCTCACAGCAACGCTCTGCCTAGCCGTTGTCGCCCTCTGGTTATTGCTCGACCGGATCTGGTCTGTGGAGCCCAGATCTGCCTTGCCGTAGTTTTGGAGGGCGTCGAGGAGGACGAAGACCATGCAGCGCCTCGAAGACTGTGCCATCCCTCGAGCAGCGAGCCAGCCTTCGGATATCGAGGAGCCATTGCTTCCTCATGCGCCGAGCCACCATCTTCCTCAGAGCCGCCTTGGAGACTTCATCATCGCTTCGTGTGACGAGCCGAGGAGCCACTGACTTCGTCAAAGCCTTGCCAACGAAGCCGCGCCACTACCTCCTTTAGATCTGGTCAGGATCTGAGGTTCTCGACTCCGCCGAGAAGCCCCGTGGCCGACCGGATCTTGAAGCCGTCGCCAGACCGCCGCCTAGGTGAGCTTCCTCATCGATATCTCGATTCCCCTTCTTCTTGTTCTCTCGGATTAGGGTTTGGTGTTTGGGGCTTGGGAGTTTTGGGTTGTGGCCGAGAAGTAAATAGGTTGTGGTTGGGACTTCGTCCTCCGGGAAGTCGACGAAGGGAAGAAGAGAGACCTAGGGTTTTTGTGGGCTGAGGCCATGGGGGTGAAGTATTAGGAGTTAGGGTTTCGGTTGGAGACGAAGATGATGATGGAGAGGCTGGGATCTCTTGGGCTGGGATGAATGGTGAAGTGTCGACTGTGTAGAAAGGAGTTGGGGTTGGAGATAAAGAATATTAGGGTTAGGGTTCTGATTTATGAAGAAGAAGGAAAGAAGAAGCTTGGGAGTCGGCTGATAGAAATGTGAGAATGGGTGAAGAGAGAGAAAAGTTTAGGTTTACATTAAGAGATCAGACTTATGGGCCGGGTCAGGATAGAGATGTTGGGCTTGTGTTGAATTTAAAAGAATTAAGGTTTTAATTGTTGGATTTAGTAGTAAAATGGATTGGGCTAACAGTGAGCACGGGCCTGTCAATGGATTAGGGTGTTTGGGCTGATTTCACTACTAAAATAAGACAAATTAGCGACGTCAAGATACGTCGCTAAATAATGATAATACGTCATTAATAGGAATTAGCGACGACTTTAGCGAGGAAACATGAAGGTCGCAGAAAAGCTAGTCGCAGATGACAATTTTGTCGCCTTTCGTCGCTGTTTGCGACGTCACTGCCAATGTCGCTAGGACGTCGCAAAATTAGCGACATATAGCGTCGTAACAGTACGTCGCCAAATCAGCGACGTAGTGCGACCACTTAGCGATATCATTTCTTTTTATGTGATGACATGACATGCCTGCCACGTCAGTATTGTAGCGACGCACAGCAACCAAATTAGCGACATCATCTCTCTGCAACGTCAACTACTGAGCGACGGATAGCAACGTAACGGCGCTAATTAGCGACGGATCTATACGTCGCAGATATTATGAAAAAAATTTAAAAAAATATGATTGGTATTTTTGTTATGCTGTGTGTCTGTATTTACAGTGTGTGTGAAGTGCAGTGTTCGAACCATCGACTGTTTCTCTTACTGTTCTATATTTTATCTTGGATAGAAAGAGCAACAGTTCAGGGTGCACTTTTCAGAGCTTCCTTTTCACGCCATTCACCTTCTCGGATCCTTTACGACGTCCCGAGAAAGTAAAGAATGTGAAAATGAAGCTCTCAGAAGTACATCTGAACTGTTGCTCTTTCTGTCCAAGATAAAACATACAACAGTAATCGAAACTATCGATGGTTCCGAACACTGCATTTCACATACACTGTAAATACAGACATACATCATCACAAAAATACACATTATATTTTTTTAAAATTTGGGCAGCACCTCCTTTGTATATCAGATCATCGCTTATAACCTAGCGTAGGTATATTTGTCATCCCCGTCGCAGATATCATCATAATTAACAGTCTCCCATAATAACAGTCTACAACCAATAGATGAATAACAGTCTCTCATCATAACAGTCTACAACCAATACATGTCTCACAACCAATAAAAGTCTCACAAACAGAGAAACAAGTGTATCACTAACATATGATTAAAAAACAAATAAAATCACAAAGGACCTCGGCTGCGCATCTGGGATAAAATAATGTCGTACTGCTCCTGTGTGTGCTGTACAACGTCCGAAGGCAGTGGAATATCTGGAGTCTGCACTGTCGATGGACTGGGAGGACGTATCTGTTCCAGCTCTCGCAGTCAGTCACCATGCACAACAAGGGTACATAACATCCTGTGAGTACTCTCCTCAAGAGAAGTATGTAGCTGGGTGAGTGAGGAAGTCACGGTCCTCTGCGATCCCTCCAGCTCGACCTTTCTACGCTCTGTGCGCTCCGTAGACTCGGTGAGCGTGTGCAAGCTGCCAGCTGTAGCCTGCTGCAGACTCATCAGCTCCTGTATACTGCGCTCGATCGCATCAAATCGTCCGATGATCATCGGATCGTTGGATTGTCGCTCTGCGGTATGGTGATCAGAAATTTGCTGCTACAACTCGCGACGCAGCTCGTCGATCTGACGACCAATATCCTGAGCTCGTGATGACGCCTGCGAAGCTGGAGACTGCGCACTGACAGACGGGGCCCGGGATGACTCTGAAGCCAAATAGGCGTCGTAGGATCCGGTACCGTAGTACGTACCCTTCTGAAGACCACCAACGACGGTCATCCAGAGGTCGTCCGGCGATGAAGCTGTAGGCGGCTGGAAGGAAGTACCAGACTGTCCCTCGGCTGGCGCACTAGCAGCAGCAGCTGCCTCCTTTTGTAGTCGAAGATACTCGGCCTAGAACATTGTTTGCTAACGTCTAAGTGTTTGCTAAAGTCTATATTGATATCTATTTTCCTTTTTTCTAAATTATAGTAAATTAATATAAAGAATAGAACGTACATATGCCTGCGTTTCCCTCTCGTCAATAAACTCTCCAGCCCTCCGATGGGTGACCAGGAAGACGGTCACCATGTTAGAGTCCTCACCATTTTTTACCTGTTAAAATATATTATCTATTATTAGTATTAAACATTCTATCCAACTATATATAAAATGATGTCCGATAAAGGTAACGTACCAGACGATAAAAATTCTCCGTCATAGGAATGGAGCCACCACACCACTTACTGGCACTCGACAGCGCCACCTTGGCCTTGTCAGACCGCTCCTGGTACCTGGCCTCGCCGAATCTAGCCTTCATCGCAGTCTACTGCTCTGGCGTGATCCAACCGTGGATCAGCTTTCCGGAACGATCACGAGACTTCTGGTCGTGGATCGCATCACGGATGAGCTTGCCTGCTATGGTAGAAAATTGGGCCTCGATCATCGCCGCCCGGTGTGGTAGATAGAAATAGGTCCTCTACAAGAAGTAAAATAGAAAGAGTTGTATAATATACACAAATGAATATGAAAATTTAAAAATAAACAAATTTTTTACCTTGAAGTGGGCCAACCAAAATGCCTTCCTATCTGCGGGAGCATCTGAGTAGTTAATCCAAGGCCCACCATAGTTCTGCCTCAGAAATAACCCCAGATGTCTACGTACTGCAGAAGGCCGATATATATAGAATAATAAATTTTATGAATATATATGTACATATAATCATTTGAGAAATATATATTAACTAATTAACTCACTTCGTAGGCCCGTCCGTCCAAATCTCCATACGCGTCTCGTCCGGGGGAGCGCTTGGAGGGTCGCTCTCACCTCCTGCCTGACCAGGATCAGTTTGATCGCTACCCTCCATATGCTCGGCGTCATCCTCCATATGCTCAGCGTCGTCTCTCCCCATGGAGCCGTCGGCAGGACGAATGGTGGACGCGGAAGGAATGCTGGACGCGGGAGGAATACTGGACGACGAGGGAGGAGTCGCCAACCTGCTCGAACTATGCTGTCCCGATAATGGACTGGGAACATAACGGTACACTGGCATACTCGGAGATGAGGATGAGGGTATGGAATCGAGATCCCCAACCCGACGCACACGGGACTGCCTAACAGAATTTCCTCCGCGTCGTCCTCGTGATCTAGTCATACCTGATAATAACATATGACAATAAAACAAATATACATATTTATATGATAGACATCACAGATTTTTGAAAAATATTATAATCACAAAAGTGTAACGAAAGTGTCAAATATGATGATAAAATAAACGTATAGATTTAATCCTCTTCTGAAAATTCATCTTGTTCGTTTAGCTCACCATCTTTTCTTCTTCTTCTTCTTCTTCTTCTTCTTCTTCTTCTTCTTCTTCTTCTTCTTCTTCTTCCTTCTCTACATCTTCACTTTCATCTGTATCTTCCACTTTAGATAACTCTACTTCTTCTACATAATTAGATGTATAATGAGGAACTTCCGTCGTGTCCACTTCTATAATATTTGTTACAAGAGGTAGTTCATCCTTTTGATAAGCTATATCGTCAACCTCAAAGGTATTTCTAGCTTTGGTCCTGCATACTGTCCACCAGTCTGACCTTGTTGTTCTTCGTTTAGGATAACTTGTGAAGTACACGAGCTGAGCCTGACTTGATAGGACAAATGGTTCATAGGCTTGATATCGACGCCGATAGTTTATATCCACAAGACCGTGCTTGTCTACTGTCACGATCCGCTACCTAAATTGTTGGGCCGGGCCGAGTCATGTCCAGCCTACGCTTTAGATACAGCGTAGTAAGTTGTTCTAAAGATAACAAGATAAGACTAAAAATATGCTAACAGTTCTATATGTAATAAAGAGTCAGAAAAGTTTCAAACACAAAAGTCATCTCGTATATAAGAAAGTTCCAAGTAAAAGTCCATAATGTAAAGCTGGATACAGGTCCAGTCACAAGATACATAGTCTAATACATGACTACTCTCAAAAGTCCAAAGTAAATAGACAACTAGACGAGTTTTCCCGCAGGTACATCCTCGTAAGATAAAGTATGGTCCCCGGCATCAACTCCATAATAGGAATCGCAAAGCAACTCCTCCTCAGTAAGTATACCTACAACGTTATCCTGTCAGGACGGGAGCAAGTACTGATTCTAGCAAACTAAATATATGAAACATGAAATGAACAGGAATGTAATAAACTAGAATCTTGTCATATCATGGCAAGGACACATATATCATAGAGACAGATGCATATGTAATGTTTAAAACTATAGCAGGTATGTGATCGTTAATAGGTATACAATGTGCAGGGGCACATAATAAAATGTACAACCAAGTGTAAAGGCGATAGATGTACATACACACAAATACAGCTTTGAGATAAAAGCCTACGGTGCAGTAACATGTAAAATAAAACTTTGCTCGGTACGATAAAGGGGGGCATGATCACGTACTCTACTATCAGTTTCCCCATAACCCAGATTCTAAACATGTGAGAAATAAAAAAAACTGTCCTAAGCATGGTAGGACAATATGTGAAGATTTTAACTTACTACCCCAAGGATTAGCATTTAACATGGTTGGAATCGCAGTTCATTGTTGTAACAGTATGTAAAGTTTATAGAAGTACTTGCCTTTAGCAAAGCAAGGCAGTGATAGAAATGCTATAGATGCCTGGTGACTCGTCACTGTAGAAATAACACATAAACTTAGTATTCACACTAAGTTAAATACTAAGACACTAGTTGTGGAATACGACTTTCTGACTGGACACCTAGCCAAATGATGACTTTAGCATAGGTGACCAATGTAGGGGGACACAATACCCAAACTAACTTTCTAGGGTCTTTACACTAGTGCGGGGTGAGGTCTAATACGACTACAACTCAAAACGACACAAAACATTGTAAGTCATAATTATTCAATAAATAAATCAAACTGTATACTACGTTCCAATATTTTTGAGATAGACAAAAAGCTCAATTTTACATAAATTAAAGTACCAAAATTATCCTTGTTAATTATAGAAATTTATACTAATTGTTCTAGAATTTATAACCCCTCATAGATATTTATTAAAAATCAGCAAACTTATATATCTTGAAAATGAGTTCTGTTTTTCTATTTTTATAAAATGCCAAATGTACTTACTAAATACTGGAGAAATTATAGTAAATTAGCTAAATTAACATAGTATTTCAATACAATTTTTCCTAGATTTTTATAGCAATTAAAATATATAAAAAAATTCAAAAATAGCAAGCAACAATTTTTGGAAAATAATTAATTAAATATTTACTATTTTGTCCATGTATTCGAAATTGAACCGAAGTCTAGATACAGGACCCAAAGCCATGAATCAAGTCCAATATGACTTGTACAGACTCTGAATGTATTAGACACAATTGGGCCCAAAAATCCACACTAGGTTTGGACATCAATTGGCCATAATTTATAAAATACAGGAACTTAAATACAAATAATACATTTTAAAGTGGTAAAATATACAAATCATAAAATTACCTAATAAAATAACTTGTGAATTTATACACAATAATATTTTGTACAAAGTAGAATTGAAATACATATATAAATATACAACAACAATATTTTTTTATATACATAAATATATAGATATTTATATATATATAATGGATATATATACATATAATAAATATACATATATATATATATATATATATATATATATATATAAATACTAAATATAAAATATATATATATACAAATACAGTATATATACATATATAATAGTGTATATATAATAATATATATACACATAAATATATATACATATATACATATATGTATATAAATACATATATACATATATACATATATATAATAAAATAAACTAAAAACAAAACAAAACCAAACCAAAAAGGAAGAAAAGGGGGACTCGAACTTGGCCAGGGGCAGAGGGTTTTAGCACGCTCGGGCTGGCCAGGGGGTCAGCTCGAGTCAGTTGTTTAGGGATAGGGTTTGGGTTATTTTTATTATCGTTTTAGGTTAACAGGTTGTAAACCCGATAGCATATTCTTCGTGTCCTGACAGTTAAGGACACGAAGAACGATCGAGTCCAAGTGTCCGGGTCGTGTACAACACGCAGGACTCGAGCTTGACGTATCCAGACTTACCACGAGACTCGTCGAGACTCGGCGAGTCACATATGTGAATACGAGTCGTATCGGAGAATAAAAGCAAGGTGACACGTACGTGTCCAACATCGTTCGACGAACGGAGTTGCTGTAGGGCGGAGGAGTTGTCGTGGTCGGCGGTGAGGGGCGGCACTGGGTTTGTCTCGGCAAGACGAACAAGGTGGCGGTGGTTGGGGGCGTCGAAGTGGGCTGTAGGCGTCGGGCTTGGCAGGAGGTGATCTCCGGCGAGGCTGGTCGGAGACGATGGGTCGATGGTGGTGGTTAGTGCGGTTGTGGTGGTCGTGGGGAGTCCAGGGTTAGGTTTTGGGGGTCGGGGAGTATTTATAGGGAAGTAGGGCGGTTGAAATTAGGGTTTGAATTAAGATTAGGGTTAGGTTTTAGGCCGGGGTTAGTCGGAGACGACGACAGCGCAGTGGTCGTCGGGGGTGGTTGGGGTTAGGGTTTGCAAAAAATCTCCCGAAGATTGGTAAATTACACATAAGCCCACCGTCTTTAGGAAATGTAAAATCTAATTTGCATAAAGACCCCCGCTATGGTTCTGTGCAAAGTTTAATTTGCACAGTCAAATCAAATTTTGCAAAAAGTGATTAAAACAATTAAAAGTATTACAAATTGATATTAAAACAATTTAATTAATTACAAGATGATATATTTTGCCTTAAAAATTAATTAAAAATCATTTAAAATTTCTAGAAAAATTCCTAATAATTATATTAATTCATTTTAAATATACAAATGCTATTTAAGATTATAAAAATACTATTTTGTAATCTAGGGGCTTACAAATCTTTCCTCCTTGAAAAATTTCTTTTTCGAAATTCACAAGGATAGAAGACTCTACAAACATTCTAATATAACAAGCAATGCAAAGAATGACTAATGCTATTATTAAGACTAACCTCTAAGGTATCAAGCGGAAATGGGTGGTTCCCTCGCAGCTGTTGGGTCGAACAAGTAAGGATATCTCTCCCTCATGTCCGACTCCCTCTCCCAAGTATATTTACCCGGAGAGTGACGGCTCCAAGCTACTCGTACTAAGGGTATAACTTTGTTCCTCAGCCTCTTCTCCCTCCTGTCCAATATCTCCACTGGCTGTTCAGTGACTGCAAGGCTTCGTCTGATCCCCAACTCTGAATGATCTAGCACATGGCCGGGGTCCGGAACATATCTTCTCAGCTGATACACATGAAAGATATCGTGAACTCCTGCTAGATTGGGTGGAAGTGCAACCCTGTAAGCTACCTCTCCGATCCTGTCAAGTATCTCGAACGGCCCGATGTATCTGGGGCTCAACTTTCCTCCTCGTCATAACCGGTTCGTCCCTCTAGTAGGTGATATCTTCACCAGTACCATATCTCCGTCGGCGAACTCCATCGGTCTGCGACTAGCGTCGGCACAGTATTTCTGCCTGTCCTGAGCGACTCTGAGCCTGTCTCTAATCATCCCGACCTTCTCTGTTGTCCGTGATCATCTCTGGCCCAAGCATAACTCTATCCCCAACATCATCCCAAAAGAGCGGTGTACGGCATCGTCGTCCATATAGTGCCTCGAAAGGAGACATACTGATGCTGGCTTGGTAGCTTTGGTTGTATGAAAACTCTACCAAGTGTAGATGGCTCTCCCATGATCTGCCAAAGTCCAGCACACAGATCCTCAGCATGTCCTCTAGCATGTATGTCGTCCTCACGGACTGCCTATCTGTCTGCGGGTGGTACGCTGTACTGAACTTGAGCCGACTGCCCAACTCTTCCTGCAAGCTCCTCTAGTAATGGGACGTGAATCTGCTGTCTCGGTCCGATACGATGCTCACTGGTACTTCGTACAAGCGAACTATCTGCTGCAACTATAGCTCCGCTAACTTCTCTGTGGAGAGCCCCACCTTGAAGGGTATGAAGTGCGCACACTTCGTCAGCCTGTCCATGATGACCCAAATGGTATCCTTCCCTCCTTGGGAACGAGGAATCCCTGAGACGAAGTCCATCATAATGTGTTTCCACTTCCACTCGAGAATGGATAACGACAGCAATAGACTAGCTGGCCTCTGACGCTTCGCCTTGACCTGCTGGCAAACTAGGTATCTCGAAATAAAACGTGATACTTCCCTCTTCATCCCGTGCCACCAAAGATATTTTCGTAAGTCACGGTACATCTTGTTGGCACCATGGTGAATAGAATATCGCAATCGGTGCGCCTCCTGTAAGACTGCCTCTATCAGTTCTCCCTTCGGCATGCATAACCAGCTGTCATGCCTCAAGGATCCATCCTCTGCTACGGTGAAGTCATCCAGCAATCCAACTAAAGCTTGGGCTCGAAGTCTACGAAGGCTCTCATCTATAGACTGTGCCTCCCTGATCTGCTCCATCAAACCTGACTGAATGTCAAGCACCACCATCTGTATCACTGATCCTAGCCGAATCATCTCGATACCGAGCTTCTCTAGATTTTCCCGTAAATATTGATCTATCATCAAATACCATACCATCGGATGCCTGCTCAGCGCATCCGCTACCACATTTGCCTTCCCGGGGTGATACTGTAAATCGATGTCGAAGTCCTTCATTAACTCCAACCATCTTCTTTGCCTCATGTTCAGCTCTTTCTGTGTGAACACATACTTCAAGCTCTTGTGGTCAGTAAAGATTTCCACACGCTCTCCGTATAAGTAGTGTTTCCACAACTTGAGTGCAAAGATCACCGCAGCTAACTCTAGGTCGTGGGTAGGATAGTTCCGCTCATGAGTCCGTAATTGTCTAGATGCATAAGCAATCACTTTCTCATACTGCTGTAGGACACATCCTAGCCCCTTTCTTGAAGCATCATTGTATATGGTGAAACCTCCAGATCCTGAAGGTAATGTCAGAACTGGAGCGGTCGTCAGCCTCCTCTTCAACTCCTCAAATGCTGTCTGGCAGTCCTCTAACCAGATGTACTCTGTATCCTTCCGCATCTGTTTCGTCATGGGTTCAGCTATCCTAGCAAAGTCCTGGACGAGCTTCCTATAATAGCCGGCTAAACCCAGAAAGCTCATGATCTCTGAAACTGACATCGGAGCCTTCCATGTCTCAACAGTAGCAATCTTCCTGGGATCCACCGAGGTCCCCTCTCCAGTAACTACATGACGGAGAAACTCCATTCGGTCCAAAAAGAACTCGTACTTCGACAATTTGGCATACAACCTCTCCTGCATCAGAATCCCCAAAATTGTCCGCAAGTGCTCTGCGTGCTCCTCCGGCGTCTTTGAGTATATCAGGATGTCATCGATAAATATTATGACGAACTTATCCAGATACTGGTGAAATGTCTTATTTATCAAGTTCATAAAGACAGCTGGCGTATTTGTGAGACCAAATGGCATCACCAAAACTCGTACTGCCCGTACTTCATGTTGAACGCTGTCTTCTGGATGTCTGCAGCCCTGACTTTCACCTGGTGGTACCCGGATCTCAAATCTATCCTGAAAACACCTTCGACCCACTTAACTGGTCGAACAAATCATATATCCTGGGCAGAGGATATTTGTTCTTAATTGTGATGGTATTCAAAGCCCGGTAGTCAATACACAACCGAACTGTACCATCCTTCTTCGGCGCAAAAAAGCACTGGCGCTCCCTATGGAGAAGCACTAGATCGAATGAAACCCTTTTTCAACAGGTCATTAATCTGCGCCTTCATCTCTACGGCCTCCTTGGGGTTCACTCTATAGCAAGCCCGGGATACTGGTGATGAACCCGGTACTAAATCTATAGTGAACTCCACATCTCTGTCAGGCGAAAGTCCAGGAAGATCCTCTAGGAATACATCCATAAACTCCCTAATGATAGGGTGTGGCGGTGCTAACTCCCCAACTGTCGTACAACAGTTCGGCTCTAGGCTGATCTCCGGCCCTGTCCATCTGACACTGAATGGTGCCGTACCTGGGGGACTGAACAGAATACTACCCTCATGACAGTCTATAGCCGCATGGGCATAGCTAAGCCAGTTCATCCCCAATATAATATCATACCCGGGGAGTGGCATCACAAAGAATCGTCCCCTAAACTCTCTCCCAGCTATAGTAATAGAGCATCTATAGATAGCTCAAATGGGCACTGGTCCGCCTCCCGTCATTACTCTACTCATCTTCTCGGTAGGTGTAGCTACTAAGTGGTGTTTATACATACACTCTAATGACAGGAAGCTATGTGATGCACCAGAATAAAACAAGCATAGAGCTAGAAAAGTATACAAATAAACATGACCTATGATGACGTCAGCCAAGTAATCTGGTTCCGAAACCTGCTCCAGTTTTGCCTCAAGAGCTAGGCTATAAGCCTTCCCCTGGGGTCCCTTCTGCTGCTGCAGATGTTGCCCAAACCTCTGCTGTTGAGTCGGAAGCGGCGGTCCTCTAGACGGTGGTCCGCCACCTGGTGCCCTGGAGGCTGGGCAATCCCAAAGTTGATGGGTGGTAGACCCACAATCTAAACATTGCCCCAACCTCTTCCTGCATATGGCGAAGTCATGCCCTGGCCTCCTACAGAATGAACACGCAGGTCCCCTCTGTTGCCGAGGTCCCGGGGCTCTAGCTGGTGGGATTGGGTAATAAGGTGTGGGAGGACGGTATGTCTGCTGGTACGACGTCGGTGCTCTCGGCTGGAAAGCCAGACGTTTGGAAGGTCCCTCGAGGTGTATAGAAGCCGACCTCTTGCAAGATAGAAGACGCTCCTCTATGCTCCGGGCCAACTGTAGGATCTGGTAGTAGTCAGTCGTACCGTTCGCCACTATAAGAATGTCAATGTTTGGAACTAGACCATGGCAAAACCTACACGTCATCTCCTCTGGGTCTACAACTAGACTAGGAGCGAAATGGCTCAGGCGACTAAACTTCGCTGCATACTCGTCAATAGAACGGTTCACCTGCTGGATGTTCTGGAATCGTAGTCCCATGGCTACCCTAGCGGTGGTCAAGAAGAATTTCTTCTTGAACTGGGTCTTGAACTGATCACAAGTGGCCTTCCCTCTCGCGAATAGCGGCTCATTTCGGAACCAAACTTCTGCCAAGTCTATCAGCAGAAATCCTGCTGCCTCGACCTGGAGGTCACCCGGTAACCGAGCTCCAAGGAGCTTCCTCTCTACTGAGTCTAGCCAGTCATCTGCTACTATGATGCCCTCAGTCCCAGAGAACTCCTTGGGGTTCAAACCCATAAAGTCCTTGATTGTCCCCCACTACACCAAAATAGGCATTTAGGAACAGTTTTTTAATGTGCCTAATATTTTTAGGAACATATAAATACCGTTCCTAAAAGTGGCATTGCAATATTAGGAACAGTTATAAAGCGTATCAAATGTTATTTTGGAACGTTTAGAAGGCGTTCCTAAAGTAGATTTTGGAACACATATAATATGTTCTTAAAATATATTTGGGACGTCTATCAAGTGTTTCTAAATTCGCTTTTGAAACACATACAATATGTTCCGAAGGTATTTCTTGGGACATCTTTAAAACGTTTCTAAATGTTATTCTGAAACGTTTTGCATATGTTCCTATATATAGTTTGCAACATTTTTTACATTATTCTTATCGCTAAATTGAAACATTTTATTAACGTTCCAGTGTATTTTCCTAATTTCAATTTTACAGCAAATTTTTTTTAACCACAAATATAATTCATAAACTAAACATAAAACACATAATAAATGGTGCCATTTTTTTATACATTGCCTCAATCAACATCCAAGAGAACCATTAAATTAACCAAAGCTTTCAACTTAGTATAAAATAAACATACAACAACATATCCCAAAAGTTAAATCTTTATAAAACATCATCAAGAGTATGTATAATGTAAGTTACAAATAGTATATAAAATCTAGCTCGACAAAGATATCAAAATTTAGATAATCCAAAAGTTTTTTTTTTTCAACAGAATGGAGATTTGAACAACGCTAGCGGCAACTGGCATTATATATACTTGATGGACGCATGTGACTTAACAATCTCGCCAACACGGTGCATAAAGTGAGGTGCTCTCTTTCCAATTGCTTTTCCATGTCCGTTGAAGTCAATTTTCTCCCTAAGTTTGTTGCTTTCCTGTGCAAGAAAACCTTCATTATCAACAAAAAAAAATGATTATTGGTTTACATAACATATTAAGAAAATAATGGAACTTAAACTACTAAAATGGTATTGTCTACACAATCATACAACACTTCCATTTGTATAATAGTAATATCTTCATTGGTTAAAAGAGCACTCTTCCTGGGAGAATTTTTAAACTACTATAAAAGTTTCGAGGCTTATCAAGCATTTAAACTATATATTAGATCCTTGTAAATGCCTATTGCATATGTAGAAATTAATAGTGATAAATATTATTGTTGTCATTTCCCTCTTCTCGTTTTTTGGAGAATTTTTGAAGGATCATTGTTTGGTTGCATGTATGGGTCTAAACTACACAAAAATATTGCTGCCAGTGAATGGTACAATCATATATTTATGTATCATGAAATATGGCTGAACCATCACAGTTTATAGATATAACCTCCTAAGCTAAACCCATTTTGTTGTGCTGCCAGTGAATGGTACAGGGGATCACAAACCTATTAAGGGTACATGTATCTGTGTATACAGGGGATCAAACTCTAGAACTAGTAGAAGTGAATGGAAAAAGGTTTTACATGATACCTAAATGTATCTATAACTAGTAGAAGTGATTCATAATATCTCTAGAATTTATGCAATTTTTGCAATTTGTTGTGCTGCAAACATTCCTCTCTATATTATTGAAATGTAGAATCATGGGGTCTTTGTTGTGCTGCAAACATTCCTCTCCCTGATTACATTTATATTGCAATTGGCCACTCTGCTTAGAATTGCCGGAACACATTTTAGACCTGTAGACATCTGATATTTCTATTATAGATGTATATTAAAAATCACATATTGTACTTGATGGTGTTAGGGAAAGTGAACATCCACTTCATGCTATGTAACTCGATACTTTTGCGGCAGGTCAGGCTTTGCTTTGAATGCTAATTATGTTAAAACACATGAGTATCTTTTTGGGATGAATATGAGCTGACACAAATATTTGGCACAGTTGATTTTAAATTGATGTTTGTTAAGGTTGTTCATTCCATGTATCTTATTGGCATATTATTTTTATAATCCTTTCAAAGTTTATTTGGGAATCTTGCCAGCTATGTTCTCAAAGTAAGATGTTGTTTTCTTTCTTGCAGCATAATATTCGCTTCCTACAGGATATTTCTCCAAAATAGGAAATCTGAACTCTTGGGACGACTTTCAATTATTTTGATTAGTGTGATCCTTATATTTGTTTTAACATTGTTAGTGAATCATGCTTTATGTCGCTGTGACATGCAAAGAGTCCTGAAAGCTGAAGAAGAGGCAACTTGAGATAGAGGTTTGTTTTCACATGTTTTGTTGATTTATTAATAGTATCTTTCTCCTTGGAAGTTTTTGAGTCAGAATTCTTGTCCATCTACCTCATTTCTCATGGTGTGAATCTATTTTAGTACTGACATGATCAAGATTGCTTATTGTGGATAGGTTAAATATGAACTACATAATTTCTTCCACTCCCAACCCCCTCTCCTCCCCCCTCCCCTGCCATGCCACCCTAGTGTTACAATCTATTAATAGAGTGATGTTGAAATTCTTTATTGTATGTTTCTCACACATACAGACACTGTCCACCTGGTATATCTGCCAGCATAAAGGATTAAAGGTATGCTGATATGGTTTGACTAACCGGTTTAGATAAAACAGTAATTCAACCAATGCCTGCTGATGTATAGGATAACTAGGCATATCGAATGTTATATTAAGCGATTTCCTTATGCACTTGATCCTTGGAAGGGTACATATTATTGGTGATTGTGTGGCCAAAAATGTTATCAATTGGCTACTTAATAATCAGATTAAATGATAGATTACTCGTCTAATTAATTGTCAATTAATCACCTTTTTTGAAAGACTGATATAAATTAAAGAAGTCGAGCAATGCACAAGTTTTCTCCCTCTTTCTAACTGCTGCTGCTGTACACATTTTCTACATCCACATGGACTGAACAATATGAAGTAGGGATGAACAAATGGAAAAGGAGACGTGATACCCAGGCCCCCTATCCAATTACTGATACTAAATCAAGTAGAGACTGGTACTGTCATATCTGAACAAAAGTAAGTAGGGACTGAAATATATTAGCACTTGTGGACAGTACACCAAGCTAAGGGACTGGGCATCTAAGACAGGGACTACACTAAAGACTTGGGACTGATACATTGCTAGGGGACTGTACAACATAACTGATACTAGATAATGAATCAAGAAGACTAAGTAAGGACTGAAATTAAAGAAATGCAAACATTCCTCTCTAAATTTGTTGTGACATGCCTGTCCTGTAATCACTAATCAATGTTATGTAACATGTAACGCTGGTGTTGAGTGCCTGAGTCCAACTTGGGTAACTTACAAGAAACTGACATGACTTGTGTGCAAATGTGTGTGTGTGTGCGTGTGCGTGTGTAGTCCAGGGGAATGAGACAAGGACATCAATTGCTCCCTATCAAAGTCTATAATTAACTATAGCTAACCTGAACCATACCTGTGATAATCAATAAATAATTTCATCAACAGGAATGCAGAACTTAGTTCTAGTACTGATTTAAAAAGTATTACACACTCTAAGTAATACCCATGGATAGATTGTATAACTCTAGAGTACATTCCCTCCTTCACATGTATATTTTCTTTTGTATTAGTAGAAGATACCTTGTCTTAGTAGGTGTAACATGCCTTCATTTTTGTTTCTCAGTCCCCTGTCAACATTTTGAGATTGTATTTTGACATATTATGGGAATGTAATTCTTTGATTTGTGCTCTTTGACTTGTGTCATGGAGATGAAGGCAACTCCCTGTAGCATATTGTCTCATCTTACTTCTTCGTATATACTCTTTTCTAGTCTAGGCCTATGGTAACTTAGAGGCTGCTCTTTGACAGTACATTGTTGCTTGTACAATACGTCTCATAAGGGATCTAATATGTGGTGATGCAAAAGATTAACATGCAGCCTCATGAGCCTAGTACTACAATGAAGTAATTTCTTTTGGATTTACTTGCTCTTCTGGTTGTCTGTTTAATCTTGTTTCCCCTTGTGCTAATGCAGCTGAGAGAAAGTGCCGCGAACAACATCATGATGCTCAGTCTAGAGTTTGCATATTTAAATGGAAGATATCCAATACATGTTATAGGTTTTTCAGGTTGATTTTTGTATAACAGTAAGAACATGTATATTATTGCTAACTTTGCAATTTTTGAATCCTTACAGATTTTTGGTAGAGAGATGTAATACATTTGAAAGTTACCAGTATATTGTTGCTAACATTGCTTAAGCTACATAAAGTTGACATTTATATGTTGAACTGTGTTTTGTGTCTGACATGACACTTCTTTGACATGTGTTAGACACATCTTAAAGATCCCTATACTTTTGTCATTTTGTCTTTTGGGTTTTTTGATATTGAATCTCGACATATTTCATATTTTTGTATGGATTGCCTGTAAGTTTTACATTTCAAACTATCAACCCTTCAGTCTAGTTGATAACTTGAATAGCCCTGAATTACAATCTATGTCCAACCTCTATCACATCTATCCCAACCTCTATCACATCTATCCCAAACCTGAAACTCAAATATCCAGTTTTCTATTCCTCTCAGCTTTGTATCCATTAGAATATGACATACTTAGTATCTGTTTGCATGAGATACAGTAAGGCATTCTAAGGGAAGATAAGAAGATAATAGCTAAGGCCATACAACAGTAATTATAGAAGTTTAACCCATATCTTTGTAAACTATATTGAACATTGTTCAATAGTATTTTCATACAAAATGTTCAAAAATATTGCAGAAAGTCTGTTATTTTAGACATGCCATTGTCTGTATGACCTTTCTAAGGAACTGACGTTTGAGTTTCTCATGCTGTCTCTCTCATAGTATTTCCTTCTTCATAGTGCTTTTAAATCTTCTAGACAATATATATTTCTATTAACCTTGTAATATTGGACTCCTTTATGCATTAAGAGGAAACAAGGATTTTCTAGTTACACTTTCTTGACCATGCTGTACTTAAAATTAGAAAGTCGATTACTACTTTTTGTGAAAGGCATTAGGTATAGCAGGTGCCATATGGGGACATGACATTTCTGATGTGGGGATTTATAAAAAATACATATTTTAGGGGTGATCAACACTACTATGCCAAAACACACTACTGCTAGTGTATCCATTGATAACAGAGCAACAAAGAGACCAGCATAAACATAGGCACTAAGATATTATGTGATGAAAATAGTGTAACGCAAGAATTATAATAAAGAGATAAAAGAAGACTTACTAAGGCTCCATGTATTTGATGAAGGACTTGTTCCACACAAGGAAATCACCGAGGGCAACTTCTCCAATTTTCTTAGATTCTGGATTTTTATCAGCCTTGTAAATCTTTGCAGAGAACACCTTTCGCGTAACCATGCTCACTTTCAATTCATCAGGTTCTAAAACATAGCCATGACATATACCCCGATGGATTGGATCTACTACCTCCTTAGCAATTGCAAGACAGTTGCCATCCCAATCAAGCAGCTCACACAATCTTGCAACTTCGGTAGGTTCATTGTGTGCCACTTTAGTAGATTCTTTGCGTGGCACTTTAGTAGGTTCTTTGCGTGCAACTTTAGTAGGTTCTTTGCGTGCCACTTCAGTAGGTTCTTTGCGTGCCACTTCAGTCGGTTCTTTGTGTGGCACTTCAGTAGCTTCATTGCATGCCACTTCAACAGTTTCATTGCGTGCAGATGTCGTCGAGTCTCCTTGAGCTAAGGAATGTCTTTTCCTTGTTAGATTCATGTTCATCATCATTGGGGGCGGCGAAGACCCAACATTTGCTTCTGCTTCTGTTTGTGGTATGTTTTTCTAGAGTACAGAACAATAATTTATTAATGCACAAATATGATTTAAGTAAACACTCGAGTAACACGCACACACACTTTAGTTCTTTGATAAAGTAATGTTAGGTACTCACCGAACACATGTTCAAACATAAATCAACTTTTGATTCCAACCTTTCAAAATTCTTCTCTATAGTCTTCCTTTCTGCTCTTTCATTCAAAAGCATTATATAGCCAGGAAGGCAATCCTCATACCGTCTCCTAGAAACATGGCTACCAACACCCGGAAGACTGCCTTTGGAGTTCTTACCTAGAACTTGAGTCAATGGATCAAAATCAATTGATAACGGGTGAATGTCGCTATCGTTTTCACTATTTTTAGCTTCTTCGACCTTTTCCTTAATTTTTTCCTGTAATGTGATGTTGAATATAACTAAATAAATACAAAAATATTTAAGTATATGTATTAAACTTTACTAATGTCTTTTATCTTACCATCAACTCCACAGCACTAGGCAATATGCTTCTATCCTTTCTAGTATGAGTTTCTATCCACACTGCAGTTCGTGAAA
>JANAVB010009452.1:0-18993 GCA_029216955.1 Iris pallida
CCCCCCCCCCCCCCCCCACCAAACCAAAAAAAAAAAAAAAGAAGAAGAAACTAACTAAGCTACGTACACTTTGACATGGTGAACTAGCTACTTCTATAACTCAATATAATGATATCTTGTTATTGGGAAGACTACATGGACAGAAGGAAAGATAAAATGCACACTCCAAACATGAGGAATGAATTTAGACACCAAGGTAGAGAGCTGGGGGCTCCAAAGTGAGATCTACGAAATAAATTTGCAACAAATAAAACTTACGACAACAAGATGTCAAATGTGTATCTAAAGCTTCATAAAAATTAACATAATAAGCTGAAAATATGGAAGAATAATAGAAGTAAAGGTATTATATGTTATGCCTCATAGGCAATGGGATCAAAAACTTCAAGAAGTGTTCACATGATACGGAAAGAAGCTCAAGGATCATATGCAAGTTTAATGTGGAAGGACAAGCATATACTGTTATGATGAATATAACTTCATTTTTGTAGATATGTAAAGAAGTCTCCGCAAATTATGCGAACAAACAAATTAAGCTAAGATACCAATGCTATGACTTGATAAAAGATCTAGAGGATAATACCTGGTGATGTACATTAAATTGCAAGAGACTGCATTTCAATGTACATGAAGTTAAGGCCATTGCTGAAGTTATCTTACACATAAAGCATATGAAATCTCAATCCCATGATAGCTGAAGTTATCTTACTTCAATAAACAATATATGTTGCCTGACAAATAAAGTTTGTTTTTCATACTGACCCAGTAATCTCAACCCCATAATACAAAGAATCATAATAAACATCCATCTAAACCATTACTGATGTAACAAGCTCCTTTCTTAAATCCAACCAAGATCAAGATGTTATAAAGCATGAAAAATATTTTCACAAAATGTTTAGTAGTTTACTTTTCAACATTACTGAATAACATGGCCATTACTTTGAAACAATGAATATTTGGCATTTCATATGAATGTTAAGAGATATGTATATGAGAGTTATACTGAAATTAGATCATAGAGAGAAGATGCCTGAAAACTAAACGGTAGCCAAAGCCAATCAAGAAAATCGTGTATGGGTTTGTCCCCTTCCGACATCAATGAACCATCTATTTATGGTTGAGCACTTGTTGTTCGTTGTACTCTAGACATTAGTAGATTTTTGATGTGGGCCCACCTATCATCATTTAGCCTATGTTCTATTTTAGTCATTTTCCTGTTTTAGTAAGGAAGGATTATTTTGGTCTTTCACCAATAATAACCCTTCCTTAATAGTCATTTTCCTATTTTAGTAAGGAGGGATTATTTTGGTCTTTCACCAATAATAACCCTTCCTTAATAAGTCATTTTCCTATTTTAGTCAGGAAGGATTATTTTGGTCTTTCACCAATAATAACCCTTCCTTAATTAAGCCTTTGTTTTTCCCTATATAAACTAGGGTTAGCCATCTTTTATTTTGCATGCTTGTATTGAGAAGAAACTCTCAAGTATCAATAAGAAGGATTTAGACTTTGTCTGTCCACCAAAGTTGGGAGTTTGTTCTTTTCTCACAAAAAGATCATTATCTTTCTCTGTTTCTCTTTTCTACAAATCTTTTGTGAATCGAATAGGTCGATTCACATCAATTTTCCACTTTACGTAAAGCATTTACAACTTCTTTGATCTGTATACAGAAAATATTGACAAAGAATCATTTGTTAATAAACAACTGTTATAACCTATGGAGCAAGATTTGATATTTGCCTGATCATCTTTATCTGAGAAAGAAAATGAAAGATAATCAACTCAAATTTGGATCAAACAATTCAAAAACTTAGGTAAACTTAATTTGTCCATGCCCAACAAACTTTGTAGTTATCTTATCTAAAATTTTATGGTCTTCCCTCTTAATCTATCGCCAACAAAGCAAACAACAAGAGAAACTGATCCACCAGTCCTACGAGTATAACTTAAAAAAGATAACATGTGTCGAGTATGTTGACCCTCAATCCGACTATGCAAAATAATGTTTTCATTGCAAATCCAACATTAAGCTTTCATAAATTGGATGTGTCCACATGGTTGGGATCAATTAACTATTTTAATAGACTTGTGAAGTGATTGATTCATAGGCAGGACCACTCTGTTTATTATAGAAGGAAACACAGATGCCGATTGGCCCAATTCCAAATAGTGGATCTCTGGAAAATATATAGAAACAACATGAGGGTTGTGCTAAGGCACTTTAGCACAACCAGACGTCACAAAAGTGGTTTACCCTTTCTTCCATAAAAAAAAAATCAAAATACACATTAAAATCAAAGACCAAACAATATATAAACTCTCTTCAGTTGGTTCAACAACCATTTCCAACAACTAAGTTAACATATCTATCATTACCAAAGCATATCAACTTAAGAATTGTATCTCATTTACTAATAAAGTATATCCAACAACTAAGTTAACCGGAAGAGATAATGCAACACTATATAAACTAAATGGAGCAAAAATAGCAATCATAAAGTAAACTAAAAGAATAGACCATATGCAAATTAAGTGATATTGAGGAAATAACAATTAGCAAATATTAAGCTCGTTATAGCACACAACAGGTATTGCGCATTAGAATATAAAGCACTGGCAGATTATAATAGAAGGGCACGCAGCTACGACACACCATGTACTACATTGCTTACTAATCAACTGCTTTGGTGTATACAGATATATTAGGCTCTCAGGCGGGAAGGGTAGCAAGTCAAGATCTACAGTGCTTAGAAAGGATTTATATAAGATGACTGAGATATAATACTATAGGGGTTACCTTCAATAGGATGTTACTTTTAACTTATAATATTATAATGTACAATGAAATATATTGTTGTAAATAAGACAATACAAAGCATCAACAGTCACCACTTACCTTCAAAACTTCCCTCTATGTTTTATACATTGGATCTCGAGGTGCATCTATAGGTGGCTCTGTAACATTGTAGCATCCAAAATTGGTTTTTGAGCAATGAATATACTGGAGGAAGATAAACAATTTCTTTTGTTAAGAGTGGTGCATATGTACAAGGATATAGCATTCCAAGTCAACAATTGACTCAAATGTTCCATAATGAAAAAAGAAAGAAAGCAAACAAGTAGCTTAAATCAAATCAATATATTTGTCAAGTGATAGTGACAACAGTAACTAAATAAAGATATAATGTTGTGCACAAAGGTTCACCACTTGGGTTTGGTATAGCCAAACTATCCCACAGTAATCGAAAGTACCATCTTACAATCAACATTCTTTTATCAACATTATACCATTTAGTGTTACTTGTTTTACAAAATTACATGTCATGAAGTGTATTCACAAAAAAAATCATGCAATTTGATTTACAACTTGGCCAAGGCTAAAATTAATTCTAAGCTTAGCCCACGAGTGAAATAGTAGTGTACTACCAGAAAAATCATGCAATTTGACTTACGACCTTTCTGAAACTTGATTCTTAGCTCGGACAGAGTGAAAAATGTGAAATTGTATGTCTGCATGCATATATCTTACTATTTGATTTCACATGACATGGAAAAGAGGTTAACAGAACATCATGAAGGGGAAGCACTGGTTGTTTTGCGACATCAGTAAACCTGCACTACCACTATATATATATATATATATATATATATATATATATATATATATATATATTATTGTTTAACCTATCTAATGAATTCTGTATTGAAACTTCAAACTCCGTGAAATTAAAAGTTCTTGTGAATAGTAAGAAATCAAATTTCACAAAGTTTTATTCGAAAAAGTTGAATACTTCAGAGATCAACCCCTAGTGAATCAATACAAGGTCTGAGAAAATCAAACAATTTCAACATAAGAAACTAACTATTATATACTAAAACTCCTACAGTTGGCCCAAATTTAATTCTTTCTAGACCAATAGACAACCACTTCAACATCAACTTATTTTGTATCCAAATCTCTCTTGAGAGTTTTGGGCCAATAGAGTTATTATAAACAAGGTTGCACTTCTCGGACATAATTTTCATAGTACCATTGGTAGAACTTTTGAATTTCTCTTGGATCCAATATGGGTCCTGAGTATCTCAACTAATCCAAACACCAAACACACCCAAGATGAAGAAAATAAATCCTCTAAAAATAATTTTTTCGTACAATCAAGAAGAAACCAAATAGGAAATGAAGTTCGGTATATAAGCAAATTTTGTATGGGTCATCTGTCATACAATAGGGATTTGAAAACCAAATCCTAATTTGTCAACTAACATACCATCCCAAATCAAACCTAACAAAATCGATTGAGAGAGAGAACCCTACCAAGAATATTAGTGAAAGAAACTCACGTTGAATTGGAAGAAAATTCGAATCTCACGATGGAAGAGGGAAACTCACGACTAATGCACGTTGGAGGAGAGAAGCCTCCCTGATCGGCACGATTTAAGGAGAGAGAGAGAGGGAACCCAGCACGCGCGAGAATCTAGCACGAGAGAGAGAGAGAACATAAAACACTTTATTTTTTTTAGATTTTGTTTGATATTTTTTAGGTTATTACTTAATTAAAAATTATAAAAATGTATTTCCTTACATAAGCACGTGTCGTAGAACATATAGTATGTTTCTGCGGCATATGGTGCATGTCGTCGAACATATAGCATATAGCGTCTTTCAGCAACATGTTGATGTCGTGATATATAGAGAATTTTTGGCCGGACTATTACTTCATTTCCCTCTCGAATTTTTTTTGTAGATTTTGCGACATAATAAAACTCATGTGACCAATACATGTAAAAAATTAGCTTTTAGAGACATAAAAGACCCCATGTTGCTAAAACATTTTGCTAAAAATGTAATTTTTTTGTTGTGATTTGAGCAGACTTTTTTCTTGATGACAGTTGTCCAAAAATAAATCGATCTGAAAATCTGAATACCTTTCGGGACTTCGCCCCAGAATCCCCACGGGGGATGCTGCCCCCTCGACCCTTGTCCGTTGACCCGACAGCGGAACCTCCGAGTGTGAGGCCCCGGATAGATCGTTGGGTGGTTCAGAAAAATTTTCTTGTATAACTTCGTCTTTTGTCCATCATTAATTCTTCATTACATGTGTCCTAGTTTAATCATGCTTACTACTTGTTTGCAAGTACATGTTTGGCGAACAAAAACAATAGGATACAGTATGATACAAACATAGCAATATGATATAGTGAACATTTAGGAGAATGCTAAGTTAAAGTAGCAATATGATAGAGATTACATGAATATTAGTGGCAATATTATATTAAACTTAATCAATTAGTCATATTCAAAAATATGATACAATCATTAGACTAACACACTATACTAGTCGGGGGATGGAGAGATATTAGTAGATTATGTGATCATACCCCATATATCTGTGCATATCTCATCCTCAGCTCACATAGGGTATAGCCTGATCTTACATGTACTTGTGCATAGCTCACCCTCAACTCACATAGGGTGTAACTTAATCTTACTTGTACTTGTGCATAGCTTTCCATATATGGCTGGCCTGATCCATTACCTATACTTGTGCATAGCCAGTCATATGAAATAGCTTGATCTTATCCCAAGCTGATCACATAATAAACTAATATTTTAAGGTATATTCTAGTATTACATGCTTTATTCCAGTTATTACCTGTTGATACACTATTCTCATGATTACTCACAGTTCATATTTGCCTATGTCATGATTACCTGTTATTTTCTATTTTCTTATTGTTCAGAATTATATATGCATCATATATTTCCATTACTTACTATTTTTATAGTTTTTGTCAATTTAATGTAACTACTGTTAGTCTATGTACTTCGCTCCAAACCTGACTGGATAACATTTTTCAGAGGATATAGAGGACTTCTGTCCCACTTATTATGTAACTTTCCTTTGATGATGCATTTTTTCTGACATTTGAGCAGACTTGAAGATGCCTTTTTTTTTCCTTGACGGAAGTTGTCCAAAGATAAACAGATCTGAAAATCTGAATACCTTTCGGGGGCTTCGCCTCCGAACCCTCCCCTCGACCCTTGTCCACTGACCGGGCAGCAGAATCCTCTTGTGCGAGGCCCAGGATAGGTCCTTGTTCAGAGAAATCTTCTTGTATAATGCCGTATTTTGCCCATCATTAATTCTTTATTGCATATGTTCTGGTTTGATCATGCTTAATGCTTGTCTACAAGTACATGTTAGGCGAACAAAAATAATATGATGCGGATACAAACATAGTAATATGATATAGTGAACATTTAGGACAATGCTAAGTTTAAGTAGCAACATGATAGTGATTACATGAATATTAGTGACAACATTATATTGAACTTAATCAATTAGCCATATTCAAAAATATGATACAATCATTGGGTTAGCAATCTCCTCTTTTTTATTATGGCAAATCAGTTAAGTTTAAGACAAATACGATAGATAGATGTATCACTAATAAACACATATTACTAGAATATTGTGTGCTAACTAGAATATTGCGTGCTAACTTAAATTTATTTCTCCCCCGTTGACATGATCAAAATAATAAGCTCCCCCGTAATAAGATATAAAATAAAATTAATCATAACAGAAAAAAGACAGAAATAATCATGAACAACTATCGGGGTTGAAGCCAAAATCTAATGAAAAAATATAGATAGTTTTGAAAAGAGACCAATAAATAATTTTAATAAAAGTAGATACTAATATAGTAAAAATCAATCATTGGTCATAAATAATTCACGAGGATTTAGAAATTCGTAGATCTAGTATATACCAATATAAAATATCAAAAATATAATAAGATTCTTAACAGTGATAAAAAATATGATTCATAATTTTTCCATACAAATTAGTGAATCAATTTCATAAAAATATATAATCATTTAAAAAAAATCAAAATAGATATACTAGAATCTATATACGTACCCAAGTTCATGCATTTGAACTCAATTATCTTAGCATAATATATGAATATCCATTAGATAAACTTGAAGGTAATTGAGATAAAATACTTAAGAATGAGAAACTCAGTCGACTTGAATACTACCCCACAAAGTATGAGCAATCTAAATAAGATAATCATTAACTTTGAGATAAATCCTCAATAAGAAAAGTCAAATCAATTTAAACTCAAAGAATAATCAAATAAGGATAATTAAATGTATTTGGCAAGATAACTTTTAAAAAACCATAAAAAATGAGATAATCAAGAAAAATCATATATTCTCTCATAAATCCTTTCATAAATCAAAATATTATGAACACAATCGATAAGAATAAAGTAAAAGACTATAGGTCCATGATGAACTAGGTATAATATATATAAAGGGAATAAATGAATCAAAACAATTAGTTTGCTTCCCCTTAATATTTGTGTATCTAGTTCAAAAGCATTTATATGCATAAAATAGAAAAAATAAATAATCACAAGATCTAAGGGATATCCAAGATATGCATCTTTCATCATTGATGCATATAAAGTTCCAAACTTAAAATAAAATATCATCTTTAGGCAAGTAAAATAAATATCCACTAACAAAAATCTTAAAGATAAAAATATATCTCCAATTAAGAAAATAAGAAATATTCAGATAACAAAAATGATTTCAAGCCCGCAAAGAATTTTTGAAAACTGACTTAATAATACCATTCGAGTAACGTACATATTCAAAATAACAGAGAGAAATCAAAAGACTTTTGAAAGACGAAATTTATTTTGAAAAGCTGTCTTAATAAATGTTCGAATGTGTCCGTTTAGTCCTCAGACTTATAGCCGACGATTTAAATTTTTGTATCACGAAAATAGCTTTAATAAAAGAATCCATAAATCATAAATAGTCCATTTTGAACAAATAAAACAGGACTAGATAAATGCCCAAATAAATAACATTCTAGATATATGGCATGTTAGGGAATAATTTATTTGAAATAATTAACTGCTCCCCCTTTACATGGGTATATCCAAAATTAATAGTATTGACAGATTTAAATTCCAGAAAAATATTTCCAAAAGTAGTAAACTAATTCATCAAAATATTAGGTCTTCTTATCAAAGTTCATTTCTTTTCTTTTAAAACCTTAGTACGTTGTCCATCTAATAACCATTGGATTAAATAAAAGAAACATTTTGAAAGAAAGAAATTCAATTTGCCTAACTTCTTCCTCGCAAAGAATTACTACTATAGACAATTATTAACTTGAATAAGAATAATAAAAGCTTGATAAAACGAGTATCATGAATATTACACAAACGCTAAAGAACAAATCAGAAGATCATAATATTCAATGAGTAGTCACAAGATCAAATTAAGTCTGAATATAGAATAGTGTGACAGAAAAATAAATATATCAAAAGATGATGAACATTAACCTATGGAAGATCAATGTATGTTACCTTTTGTGAAAATATTATCATCAAATAATATTATTATTAAATAGTATTATCCATCAAAGCTAAAATTTAAAGTCTATCAGATAACAATTGCAAATAGTCCCCAATAAATCTTTAGTTTATAAAGCGTTGATCAATATTGTGTTAGTTGTAGGGACCGGTTCCCAGCTAACGGTAGTTCGAAGACACTTGGCACCGTGTCGCTTAGGCTTTTATGCCTTGTTGATAGAAGGACCCTTTCGACGTGTACCCAAAATAAATCTCTTCTTTAATAATCAAGGATTTAAGAAGAATTTATGCAATATGAAATCAATTGTATATAATAGACTTTAAAAATCTCAAGACCCAGTATTATACATTATAAGATGTATCAATTATATTTATCTATATGTGTTACAAAATCATTGAGTAACAATAAATATAAGATAACAAATACCCAAAAAAATCCATCAAGATCAAGATACTAAAAACTATTATTCAAAAAAGTTTCATAATGCACTATAGAGATAAATATATAATATAAACATGCACTAATAAAGGAGGTAAATTTAAAAACAAGATATGCACAAGACTGTGTGATTCTTAAAAAAAATACCCACAAATAATCATGAGCAAAATAAATATTTTTTCTCAAAATCCCAACTTAAAGATATAAAACAAACAAATATCAAAAGTTAGGGGACTACTAAAAAGGGCATACATGACATAATTCAAATATAGATTAAATAAGAGTCATGCATCCAAAATGTCAACCAAAAAGCCAAGAAAAATGTCACGCCCCAGAACCAGAATACTGGAGAGCAGGGGCAGACATAGCCAGCTACGTATATTGAAATAGAATACATTTCAACTATACGGTCACGGCTGTCTAGATATGAGGGTTTACTACAAGCCATCAGTCTCTTAAGGCCAAGCCTATTGTCTCAATCTCAAGCAAGTAATAATTACAAGATGTATGATCATTAAATATACAATAAAAGGTGTCCCAAATATTATATATCAGCTGATCATGAAGCTAGTCGTACAAAATGTTAGGACTAGCAAGAGTTTAAGTCATACATGATCAACCCTAGGATTTGTTAATCATGTTTACAGTCCGTAGGCAGACAGTAAGTAAAAGTGCATCGAGCTAACAGGTGCTCGTCGGCTAAACGCCTCAAAAGAATAAAATTACAATAGAGTGAGCGAAACAAAATAGAAAACCCACTCGTAGCCCGGGTTCCTTCTAGTCACCATTGGGCTGGAAGCTTGGTAGATCCTCGGGAGCTGCTCCGAAATCTGGCCACACAAAACCAGCTGGGTCAAACCCCAGAAGAGCAAGTGCCACAAGGGGGCCACGAAATAAGAACAAGAGCCAGCAATCAGCACAAAAAATCTAATATTAAAACTATAATTACGAAAATATGTCAGGATGATATACGACGAGATAACCATAGAACTATTCCGATAGCCAGGTTACAACCCGTAAACCAAACAAGGACTGGGGTTGTAACCCTTCATCTGAACAGAGCTTGGTTTCCCACCATTTATCGGCAAGATAATAATGTAAGTAATCAAGACAGGAAGCAAGCTTGTACTGGATCAAGACATGGCTAGACTGGTTATACCTCATTCAATCAATCACGGCCAAGCAGATACTACGGCTTACTACTTTAACTAACTAGGGTTATCACAGGCCTAATTACTAACAAGATGCAGTGAGATTGTTCCACAGCCACAAGTCCTGCAGACCATCCAGGCTACCCAGGACGAAAGATTAGGGTTGAATTCAGGTGGGTACATCGCCCAGGAGACAAATGTACCCTTAGGTGACTTAGAGGGTGCAACACTCGACGGTGCGCTGGAAATGTGCCCTACTCGACGGCAGGCTACAGATCCCAAGAGCGCCCAGGTAACGGGATTGCCTGTAGCTGTGTCATCTCTTCATGACTACTGTGTTATTCTAGTTGTTAACCTTAATCCATTTTAGTAGGTGCTCCTGACCGTGGTACTTAGGAGTCCCATCCTAGACATGATGCAAGACAGGACAAGTAGATTTAATCAAGCAAGCAAGAAAGAACCACCCACGGTGTCAAGGCAAGTCAAGTTAAATTATCAAGATAAATCATGTCAGGGTACTTGTCAGGAGTGCGCCACGACGGGCCATTATCATGTCAGGTTGGTCATGTCAGGAGTGCACCACTACGGGTCACTGTCGTATTTTGTAAGTTCCTTGCCATACCAAGCCATGTACAATAGTCATTCCAAACATATTAAGTAAAATCAAGTTCATGACAAAAGGCGTAAGGATATAAAATGGACGTAAAATATCTAATAAAATATCAATATACAGGACAATAGAAAAGCCAAGCTTAAAGAAATAAGACCAAAACTCCAAGAGCTAATGGGTTAAGCAAGGGGGTCAGGGAAGCAGCGTACGAAAAGTCACGCACGCTGAGAGAGCAGCATAGGTGAAAGTCACGTACGCTACAGGAGCAGTGTACGTGAAAGTCACGCACGCTCAAGGGAGCAGTGTGTGAAAGTCACGCACGCTACAGGGAGCAGTGTGTGAAAGTCACACACGCTCAAGGGAGCAGTGTGTGAAAGTCACGCACGCTCAAGGGAGCAGTGTGTGAAAGTCACGCACGCTACAGGGAGCAGTGTGTGAAAGTCACGCACGCTCAAGGGAGCAGTGTGTGAAAAGTCACGCACGCTCAAGGGAGCAGTGTGCGTGAAAAGTCACGCACGCTCAAGGGAGCAGTGTGCGTGAAAGTCACGCACGCTCAAGGAGACACGCTTCCAACAGGAAGCGTACTCAAGCCTGCGTACGCAGCGCTAAAGAGCGCGCGTAGCTCAGTGTGCGTAAGCTAAACAGCTATGCACACTGCTCACTGTCTTCTCCAAATAGCAAGAAAACCAAAGAAGAACCCAAAGCTTCACAAGTTCATAACTTGGCCATCCGAACTCCAAATCCGGATTTCCAAAGTTCCAACTTGGGTGAAACTGAAAGTTCTTCCACATGGAAACATCAAAACTCATAGAAAACCAACATAAATAGCTCAAACCATGCAAAATCCGAAAATAGGAAAAGCTTAGATCTACGATAATGGGGGCTCCAAATCACAAAACTCAAGTTCTAATGTTTGTCTCCATGTCCTAAACTAGCAAATGGACAAAAAAAAGAGGGTTCTCATGTAGTGGCAAGATGCACTTGCCTAGGGTTAGGAGAGTTGTGGAGGAAGGAGAAGAAGAAGAAGAAAATTAATGGTGTTTATGAGGAAAGAGAGTGGTAGGTGGGGATATAAAGAGGGGAGTTGTAGTGGGGATGAGGGTGTGTAGCATAGGGCTAGGGTGTTCCAACACATAAAATCGAACCAAACCGAACCATCCCCAATAAAATCGAGCCAAGCCAAAAACCCAAATACGAGAAATACCGAAATTCCACAAGCTGAGAAAAATAAAAATACATGCCAAAATCCAGATACGAGTATAAATACGAAATACAAGAAAATATGGAAAATGAGGGTGACAACTCTACCCACCTTAAAAGAATTCCGTCCTCGAAATTTAATCAGGGGGCTAGAGATTGCCACGACAAGCTATACTAAGCACAGGCAAGTTACACTAAGCAGTTCAATCATACAATCATACAATGCAAGCAAGGAAGGGAAAACGCAAGGCATAAGAAAGACATTATACCTCACGAGTCAAACAGGTAGGGATATCGCGATCGGATGTCGTCCTCACGCTCCCACGTTGACTCAACTAGAGAGTGATGACCCCAAGCAATACGGACTAATTTAATAGCCTTGTTCTTGAGTATCTTTTCCCTCTGGTCCAAAATAGACACGGGCCTCTCCTCATACGAAAGGTTGGTACCAACAACCAATTCCGAATGATCTAGGATGTGGCTCAGGTTCGGAATATACCGTCGTAATTGGGATACATAGAATACATCATGCACCTCACTTAGCGACGACGGAAAGAGCGAGACGATAGGATACATCTTCTACTCGCTCTAGAATATCGAACGGCCCTATATACCTAGGACTAAGCTTTCCCCGCACCGCCGAAGCGAATGACGCCACGGTTAGACGAAATCCTAAGGAATACATGGTCGCCGACAGCAAATTCTAAGGGACGCCGATGAGCATCGGCCCAATGGCGCTGGCGGTCCTGGGCAACTCGGAGGTGATCTCTGACCTTCCTGACCACTTCAACCGTCTGGGAAATCAATTCGGGTCCGAGCATCTGCCTTTCTCCGACATCGTCCCATGCTAGCGGGGATCTGCACTTCCTGCCATAAAGAGCCTCGAAGGGTGCCATCTGGATACTGGCCTGATAACTGTTATTGTACGAGAATTCCATCAGGTGCAGATGATTCTCCCATGAACCACCGAAGTCAAGGGTACAGGATCTCAACATATCTTCAAGAGTCTGGATTGTGCGCTCTGATTGACCATCCGTCTGCGGGTGATAAGCTGAGCTGAACTGAAGGCGAGTCCCCAAACTGTTCTGCAAGCTGCGCCAAAAGTGTGATGTAAATCTTGAATCCCTGTCTGAGGTGATGCTGACTGGCACACCGTAAAGCCTGACGATCTGCCTAAGATACATCTCTGCTAACTGCGCCGTTGACTGTCCAACTATGAATGGAAGAAAGTGTGCCACCTTGGTAAGCCTGTCCACAATTACCCAAATAGCATCTCTGCCGGCTGGAGATCTGGGCAATCCGGTCATGAAATCCATGGTTATATGTTCCCATTTCCATTCTGGGATCGATAAGGATTGAAGAAGTCCAGCGGACCTCTGATGTTCAGCTTTAACCTATTGGCAAACCAAACACCGAGAGACAAAACCGGGCTATCTCCCTCTTCATGCCATTCCACCAAAAATGCTAACGAATATCACGGTACATCTTCGTACCACCCGGATGAATAGAATACTGTTAACTGTGGGCTTCTGCCATGACTTCCTGTCTGATATCTCCACTGAGTACACAAAGACGAGTGTCATACCGAAGTGTACCGTCTTCATGAATACATAACTCTGGCCTTCTTTCTGCTTCATACTCTGCTCTGAGTCGCTGGATCTTGGAATCTGTGGACTGCGCCACCCGGATTCTCTCAACTATGCTGGACTGAACCTGTAGACTGGCCATCAAATGCCACGCTGGTTGGAAGAACCACTTCAATGCCCATCTTCTGAAGATCTGCCAATAATTCTGGTTGCGCCGTCAGGAGATAAACTCCGGCTCTCCTGCTCAATGCATCTGCTACAACGTTGGCCTTCCCGGAATGATACTGCAAATCTACATCATAGTCCACCAGTAGCTCAAGCCATCTTCTCTGCCGCATATTAAGGTCCTTCTGGGTGAAAACATACTTCAGGCTCTTATGATCAGTAAAGATCTCCATCTATCTCCGTACAAGTAGTGTCTCCACAACTTTAAAGCAAACACTACCGCCGCCAATTCCAAGTCGTGGGTCGGGTAATTCTTCTCATGATCACGTAGTTGTCGTGACGCATAAGATATTACCTTCCCATGCTGCATCAAGACACACCCAATCCTCTGCCTGAAGCGTCGCAATAAACTGTGAATCCTCCGGTCCCATCTGGAAGGGTGAGAATGGGGGCCGTTATCAAACCTCGCTTCAACTTCTCAAATGATTCCTGACACTCTGCTGTCCAAACAAATGGCACATCCTTACGGGTCAACTGGGTCATCGGCGCTGAAATCCTTGCAAAATTTGAAACAAATCGCCGGTAGTAGCCGGCCAATCCAAGGAAGCTGCGAACCTCTGCCACTGAGCTGGATACCGGCCATGACTCGATAGCCACAATCTTCTGGGGATCCACTTCCACTCCTCCTCGGGTAATGATGTGACCCAAGTACGAAATGCGATCGAGCCAGAACTCGCATTTACTGAACTTGGCGTACAACTGATGCTCCCGAAGCGTCTGAAGGACGACTCTGAGATGCTGCTCATGCTCTGCTTCACTCTTGCTGTAGACCAGGATGTCATCTAGGAACACAATCACAAATTGGTCCAAGTAAGGCATGAAAATGCGATTCATGAGGTCCATGAATACGGCCGGCGCATTGGTCGCTCCAAAGGGCATAACAAGGAACTCCCAATAACCCATACCTTGATCTAAATGCTGTCTTCGGGATGTCCTGCTCTCTGACTCTGATCTGGTGGTATCCTAACCGCAAGTCGATCTTCGAAAATACTGAAGCCCCTCTAAGTTGATCAAACAAGTCATCTATCCTCGGAAGAGGGTATCTGTTCTTGATTGTCACCGAATTCAAGGTACGATAATCAACACATAGCCTGGACGTACCATCCTGCTTTTTCACAAGAAGCATCGGGGCTCCCCAAGGCGATCCACTTGTACGATGAATCCTTTGGTTCTTAGTTCTTCATCATCTTGTACAAAATCTCCAATTATGAAGACGCCATCCTGTAGACTCGCTCTGACACTGGTGCTGTCCCGGGAATCAAGTCTATAGTGAACTCAATCTCCCGCTCTGGCGGCATCCCTGGAAGCTCCTCCGGAAAGACATCTGAAAACTCTTCAACTATCCGGGGTAACTGCACTGCTGCTACTGCCATCCGCAATGGGGGAAGACGGCTCCACTGCACCTCTGGAAAATGAAAACTCTGGCTCGCCGGGGATACTAAAGACAACTCTGCCAATATGGCAGTCTATCCTAGCATACTGGTTCCTCAACCAATCATGCCTAGGACTACATCATAGTCTGCCATAGGAAACTCTATGAATCTAGCGGGGAACCCTACCGTTAACTACGATCCGATACGAGGAAAACACTCGATCTACTCCCACAAGGCCATTACCAGTAAGTATATTGAGCCTCACTGATAATGACTCGGGCTCCAATCCTATCCGTGTCGCGAATCGTGCAGACATGAACGAATGTGATGCACCAGAATCAAACAATACCGAAGCTGGAAAGGAGTTGACGAGAATAGTACCTGCCACAACCTCACCTGGTGCAACTTCTTCTTCCATAGCCATCATCATGGCCTGACCTTGTCCTCTGGCTGCTGGTCCCCTCTGCTGGAAACCTCTCTGCCTATTCTGGTTCTAAGCCTGGGCTTGTGCATACTGCTGGGGTGTTGTTGCTGGAATGCCTGAGACTGAGGCGGCAAGGGCCTTGAAGACTGATACTGCTGCTGCTGAACTGGTACTGGGGCCGGTCCTCTCACCGAAGAGCTAGAAGGGTTGGATGCTGATGAACCACCCCTATTCGGGCAAGCCCCAACCCTATGATCTGCTGCTCCAAAGCCAGGCACAATCCCTGCCCTGCGACAATCTGCCACCATATGCCCTGGCTTCCCGCAATGAGAACATCCCATAGCGGAAGTCTGCTTCTGCTGCTGCTGCGGGTACGTCGGGGTCGAATGCTGAACCGACGTTACTGAGGCCGCCCGCCTCGGAGTTCCAATGGTCAATCCTCTAGCTGCCGGGGCTGGAGCTGACGATTGGTGCATCTGACTGTGGGACCGCTTCCTACCTCCTGTCCTATCCATGATCCTCTGGAAGGTGTACTCATGCCTCCTAGCTGCTCTCAAGGCCGCATCGAACGTCTGGTGCTCGAACTGCTCAATCGCCAACAAGATCTCCAAATGCAGCCCCTGTTGGAATCTGGGCCCTATCAAACTCGGTCGCCACCAAGGTGGGGGCAAACCTACTGAGCCTAGAAAACTCCGATGCATAACTGTCGACTGATCTGCCTCCTTGCTTCAAGTTGGTAAATCTGGTCTGTAGGTCGTACCGAGCCACAGCATCAAAGTACTTCGTCTGGAATCTCTCTCTAAACTGCCCAAGCAATGGGTGCCACTAATCACATGGCCTGTGCTCCACCAACTGCGAGCTAGGTCCAACAACTGCAGGCGTTCCACCGCCACCTTTTCATTCTCGGGTATTCTAGCTGCTTCCAGAACCACCTCGGTATCCTGAAGCCATGCATCCGCGGCAATCGCATCCTCGATGCCGTCGAAGAAAAAGGAGGGTTCAAGCGCTTGAAACTGTTCGCCGCCTGGTTCCCTGGATGACCGTCTCGGGTCAAAACATCTTGAACTGTCTGGTGCAGGGCGTCACTTCGACGATCCTGGGAAGCTATCAAGGTTCTGATGAGGCCTACTAAGGTACCATCATCTGGCTCTGCGGGCTAGACGGGCCGAACTGGTGATTCTCCTCCAGTAGGTTACTCTGGAGGCTACCCGGAATGTTGGGCTTGATCTCCGGGTTGCTGCTGGTCCACGGGAGGTGCTCTTCCTTGCTGATCGGCAGGGTCAAGTACAGTGCCGTGAGGAAATGACACAGGGAAACAATAAGGAAGGACCAGGATAGATCAACGATACAAGCATGTAATCAGGTCAAGAATTTCAGGGATTTGAAAATACGGGCGGAGATCAAGGGCGAATACTGATTGAGACATCTATTCGGTAAACCCTCACATTTCTTGATTGACAAGACCTCATGGGCTACCACTTAAACTATGTCACGCCCCAGAACAGAATACTGGAGAGCAGGGGCAAACATAGCCAGCTACGTATATTGAAATAGAATACATTTCAACTATACGGTCACGGCTGTCTAGATATGGGGTTTACTACAAGCCATCAGTCTCTTAAGGCCAAGCCTATTGTCTCAATCTCAAGCAAGTAATAATTACAAGATGTATGATCATTAATATACAATAAAAGGCGTCCCAAATATTATATATCAGCTGATCATGAAGCTAGTCGTACAAAATGTTAGGACTAGCAAGAGTTTAAGTCATACATGATCAACCCTAGGATTTGTTAATCATGTTTACAGCCCGTAGGCAGACAGTAAGTAAAAGTGCATCGAGCTAACAGGTGCTCGTCGGCTAAACGCCTCAAAAGAATAAATTTACAATAGAGTGAGACGAACAAAATAGAAAACCCACTCGTAGGTCGGGTTCTTCTAGTTGCCACCATTGGGCTGGAAGCTTGGTAGATCCTCGGGAGCTGCTCCGAAATCTGGCCACACAAAACCAGCTAGGTCAAACCCCAGAAGAGCAAGTGCCACAAGGGGACCACGAAATAAGAACAAGAGCCAGCAATCAGCACAGAAAATCTAATATTAAAACTATAATTACGAAAACATGTCAGGATGATATACGACGAGATAACCATGGAACTATTCGATAGCCAGGTTACAACCCGTAAACCAAACAAGGACCGGGGTTGTAACCCTTCATCTGAACAGAGCTTGGTTTCCCACCATTTATCGGCAAGATAATAATGTAAGTAATCAAGACAGGAAGCAAGCTTGTACTGGATCAAGACATGGCTAGACTGGTTATACCTCATTCAATCAACCACGGCCAAGCAGATACTACGGCTTACTACTTTAACTAACTAGGGTTATCACAGGCCTAATTACTAACAAGATGCAGTGAGATTGTTCCACAGCCACAAGCCCTGCAGACCATCCAGGCTACCCAGGACGAAAGATTGGGTTGAATTCAGGTGGGTACATCGCCCAGGAGACAATGTACCCTTAGGTGACTTAGAGGGTGCAACACTCGACGGTGTGCTGGAAATGTACCCTACTCGACGGCAGGCTACAGATCCCAAGAGCGCCCCAGTAACGGGATTGCCTGTAGCTGTGTCATCTCTTCATGACTACTGTGTTATTCTAGTTATTAACCTTAATCCATTTTAGTAGGTGCTCCTGACCGTGGTACTCAGAGTCCCATCCTAGACATGATGTAAGACAGGACAAGTGGATTTAATCAAGCAAGCAAAAGAACCACCCACGGTGTCAAGGCAAGTCAAGTTAAATTATCAAGATAAATCATGTAAGGGTACTTGTCAGGAGTGCGCCACGACGGCATTATCATGTCAGGTTGGTCATGTCAGGAGTGCCCACTACGGGTCACTGTCGTGTTATGCAAGTTCTTGCCATACCAAGCTATGTACAATAGTCATTCCAAACATATTAAGTAAAATCAAGTTCATGACAAAAGCGTAAGGATAAAAATGGACGTAAAATATCTAATAAAATATCAATATACAGGACAATAGAAAAGCAAGCTTAAAGAAATAAGACCAAAACTCCAAGAGCTAATGGGTTAAGCAAGGGGGTCAGGGAAGCAGCGTACGAAAAGTCACGCACGATGAGAGAGCAGCATAGGTGAAAGTCACGTACGCTACAGGAGCAGTGTACGTGAAAGTCACGCACGCTCAAGGGAGCAGTGTGTGAAAGTCATGCACGCTACAGGGAGCAGTGTGTGAAAGTCACACGCTCAAGGGAGCAGTGTGTGAAAGTCACGCACGCTCAAGGGAGCAGTGTGTGAAAGTCACGCACGCTACAGGGAGCAGTGTGTGAAAGTCACGCACGCTCAAGGGAGCAGTGTGTGAAAAGTCACGCACGCTCAAGGGAGCAGTATGCGTGAAAAGTCACGCACGCTCAAGGGAGCAGTGTGCGTGAAAGTCACGCACGCTCAAGGAGACACGCTTCCAAGGAAGCGTACTCAAGCCTGCGTACGCAGCGCTAAAGAGCGCACGTAGCTCAGTGTGCGTAAGCTAAACAGCTATGCCACTGCTCACTGTCTTCTCCAA